>LPNX010231003.1:169033-330832 GCA_001517045.1 Pseudotsuga menziesii | reverse complement strand
GGGAGGTATTTTCCAATATTTTTTGAAAATAGGGGTATTGTTTCATATGCCACGAACGAACGTGCTATGGCATGGTTTCACTAAGTGAAGACCCCGTGTGTGAATGTTGGCTTGATTCCTTACAGTCTGATAAACCCAACTATTAGTTGGATTGGGTGAGTGGCCTGATTAACCCAACAGTGTATTGGCTTGATTTCCTGCAGCCTGATAAACCCAATTGTGTATTGGCTTGGCTGGAAAGTATGATAAACCCAAATGTAGGTTGGCTTGACCGTGTTTGATGTGTTATGTCTATGTGTGAGCCTGTTGTTCCCTAGTTCCTTATGGAAATCATGACCTTCTCGAGGGTGGTAGTTGTGTTGAGAGATTGATGAACACAACTAGCCTATGGTTGGGTGGAACGTTGCAATGAAATAGCTAGTTGCAGGATAACTTCATCTTCAAGATAAGTATTCTCTGTTGTATTATTTCTGCAATGTATTTGCTTATGAATGTACTGAATATGTTGAATGCTTATTAAATATTTAAGTAGAGTTTACTGTTGTTAAATTTCCCTACATTTTGCATTTGTATATGCCTTGTGTTTTTCCATTGCATTTTGCTTATGATCATGGAGGTTGGATGCCTAGCTAGAGATTCAAATATGCGGCTATATTAAGGAAAAAATGTGTTTTTCTGCCCTTCGGAATCTGCCTATGAAAGGAAGAATTCAGAAGGAGGAAGGAGGGGAAAATGGGAAAAATATAAGGCAAAAGCTGCATTTCCGCACCCCAAGCCCGCTACAGAAGGAGGAATTCGAAAGGTGGAAATCAGAAAAAAAGAAAAATATTAAGGAAAAAAGTTGGTTTTCCGTACCCCAGTATCGGCCCGCAGAAAGTCAAAAGTTGAAAAGCAGGAAACCAAAAGATAAAGTATCCATTTCGTGGATTTCTGCATCTCAAACATGCCCCTCAGAAAGCGGAAAGTTGAAAGTCGAAAAGAGGAAAGTGAACGAATAAAGGTATTGTATCTCAGGATTTCTGAAGTTCAAAGTCGGAAGTCGGAGTGGAAATTGAACGAGTAAACCTATTGTATCTCGATATTTTCGAAGTCCAAAGTCGAAAAGCAGAAAAGTGACAAGTGAGCATACTGCATTTCAGGATTTCCTCTACCCGAAGTAGGAAATCGAAAGTCAGGAAGTCGGATGTCAGAAAATGGAAAAGTGGCAAGTGAGCATACCGTATTTCAGGATTTTTTCTACCCAAAGTCAAAAGGAGGAAGTCATAAAGTTAGTTTCAATGCAGAAACAAATTTTTTGGTTGCAGAGTGGATTTTTCTACGGTGGAACGACTATTACAGTGGTGTTTATGCTTAAGCATGAATGTTAAAGGATGAACATGACCCATGATTGTGTTTCACGAGAAAGAAATAATAAATTTTAAATTATTACGCATATCAGTCCAGAGTATGGGAACATGGGTACATGGACATTATGGTATCAGAGCGAGCAGTAAAGTCGTGTTCCTCCCTTATATGCCAATTTAGACAGGAGGGGACGTGACAGTAATGTAGTTTGAACTCAGTAATTTTTCCCCAAAACCTTGAAACAAGAAACATGAAACAATTAGTGGATATGGAGTGGGATGGAATCTGAAGTAAATGTAGTATGTGTTAGCACCATGTGTGGGATAATTGGTCAGATAAAGGAGGTTCAAAAAAAATTAAATGTAAGTGCAACCTTGGAAATAAGCCTTGTATAAAATATATGCTTCAAGGATAAGTTTTGACGAGAATAGATGGTGGAGATATGAGACGCAAAATATCAGACGCTCCAGAAGAATCTCACAAGAGAAAGGTGTAAGGAAGATAGTGGATCCACCAAGATAGGACAAAATACATGTTTTATCTTAGATTGATGGCTATGGATGACTCTACAAGAAATCAACGGTTGAAAAAGTGGCAGAAAGAAAAAGGCGGGAGCAAAAAGTTGGAGGTTTGGTCATGAAAAGTGGAAAATCTGCATTTTGAAACACGTGATCCACAATATGACATTTTGCAGAAAGGAAAAGGTGGACGCAAAAAGGGCAGAAGTTCAGATGAGAGAATTGGAAAATCCACATTCTGAAACCTGCGTTCCACAATCCACCATTTTGCGGAAAGGAAAAGGTGAAAAGGAAAAGGCGGGAGAAAAAAGGCAGAAATCCTGATGCGAGAATTGGCAAACCTGCATTTCACAATCCTCTATTTTGTGGAAGGAAATTAGCGGAAGGAATCATGCAGAAGAAATATTGTGGAAAGGAAAAGGTGGAAAGGAAAAGGAGGGAGAAAAAAGGAAGAAATCCAAACGTGAGAATTGGCAAACCCATGTTCTGCAATTCGCCATTTTGCAGAAGGAAATTAGTGAAAGGAATCGTGTGGAAGAAAGATTGCAGAAAGGAGCTTGTTGGATGATGGTGTCATATATATAAAATGGAGGGCATATATTTCATTCAAAAAAAATCCATGGCTGATATCTACTCCACAAGTAGAGCATACACACTGCAAAATCTGAGAGGAGAATCATGCGGAGTATGGGAAATGTTGCAGAGCAGATAGTGATTTTCCGACCAGCCGCTACATAGTCAAAGAAAAAATGGATTGAGGAGCCCCTATTTAGATATCAACACCACTCCTCCACCTCTGCAGCAGAAGGCCATCGAAGATGCTTTGAACAGTCATTTTCATCAAGTGAACCTAAGGCACCAAATGTCAATTTTTTCCATTTTGGTTAGTCACGCGCACCCCGGCGTGCTTTCTCCATTTGTTTTATGATCATGGAGAATCCACCACCTCAGAATTTGTTAGGATTTTGCATGATCCGGTTTGATTCCCACAATGTAAATAATTTTGGTGCTCTATTTCAATATCAGTCTAGGGAGAAAATTGGACTATAAATATAACCTCAATAGAGGAGAAAAGGGTTCAACATTCCTTTTGGAACCCCGTGTGCTTGGTTTTGTAGCTCTGATCTTTTATTGGAAGTATTAATTCAAAGTATTTCATGAGTTCCTGAGATTCATCAAGGTGTTAAATGGTTAGTTTGTGTTCCCCCGTACGCTCCATCTCATGCATGTGTTAACTTCTGCTAATACATTTCTAGGTTTTATGAAAGGAATTCATTCTTGTTAAGCGCTCCTTTCAACAGATAACATATTTGTGTTGTGTTTATAATGATTGTCATAGAATTCACCCTTTGATAGGTGCTCTATTTTGTTTATTAGCCTTTAATGTTTCTTCTACTAAAGGTGTTGCAGGAGATTCATCTAGAGATAGGTGCATCTTGTGTCACTCGGCTTCTTTTCTCTTCCCCTTTCACCACTTAAAGTTATTTGACTGAATGTTAACACCCATGTTTCCTCAAATTATGAAGGATAATCACTAGTTATTATGTTGTAATCCCTTGAATGTTTCATAGTTTGACTCCACAACCCAATGGTGTTTTCTATTTGTTTGTCTTTCTATTCTTCGAAATATAAACAATCTATTCTCATTAGAAATCTAGACTTATGACTACTTGCTGCGAGACATATGTGTATGTGAATGATCTTTGTGACACTAAGACAACCCTCTCTGGTTGTATAGGATAGAATGCATCCTAAAGTTGTCTTGGAATGGTTACCCCACTGATTTCCTACTCACATTCATAGGAAAATTACCAGGTGATAAGAGTATGGGAATCAATTATTGTAAGTATGCTTACTAAAAGTTTTGTTGGAGGAGCCTACTAAACAAGCTGACTAGGTCCTCTGACCAATCATCATTGGTTCAGTCCAGTCAGTTGGTTGAGCCAAAAATAACTACTTGTAACTAGATAATTGATTGTAACTCAATATATGTATGCTGGTGAGCCATGAGTTAGATGGTTCATTATTACTTTTGCACATAATCTGGCTCTGATATAATACAAGAGTTTCTATTATTCCCTTTCCTTTAGTGTCTTCTTATATATAATGTGAATGCTTCATATTTTATATTTTATGTTGTTTATATTCATGTAGTCCCATATATTGCAACATTGGTTCCATTGTCGATTGTACTATTAGGGTTTAGAAGATGAGTGTGTCTGCATAAATGATAAGGGACAATGATATCAAATAATGGTGGAATAGGAAGGTGACAAACTATATCCAGAACTATGCCAGAAGGAATAAACTCTTGTTAGTGCAATCCAGAGTAAGGTTCTTAACCAAAACACACCAAAAGTTCATTGAAGCCATCCCACATGAATTGAAAAAATGGATCGACCACATTAATGAGAAAAATAGACCCAACCAATGAAAGATGGTTAATGCACAAACTCTATAATGATGGACATACAAATATGTATAAGTGGCTAGAAATTATATGCAATGAATTTCGTGAAGAATAAGCCATTGAAGATAGGGAATTTGTCACCGACGTTGAGAAAAGATTCTACAATGACCTCCACGACTCATTCTTTACTACTATACCAAATATGTTATTCAAATTCTTAATTGAGCATTGAGTTGGCCATATAGTTGAAGTGTGACCACCATTAGACACTGGAGTAAATTCATATTGGGAGCAAAAACAGAGAGACTGGGAACACTTTATTCAAGAATGCATGTGGGCATACTTTCTTAGTAAATGAGCCAAGCAATTGAAACTACCTCCATCTCCCTATAATAGTTGGGTCAGCAATGGCGGGGTCTCCCACCATATGAATGTGAGTACAAAGAGAGATGACCATAGTATTTTACAAGACAATACACCCTTGTAACCTAGGGTCTAGGGATACCAACTTACTAATAGACTTGCATACAATCAGCTTTTACATAAAATGAAATGGGAATAGGAAGAGAGTTTGGCTTACCGGTTTACGACAGTTGATCCAAGCTTGATATTCTCCCGCTTCAATCTTCTCCAAAGCTTCTAGGGCTTCTTCTCTTCACCTGCAAAGAGCCAATTCTTCAAGCAATATCTCATGCACATATATCAGAGGTTAGATGAAATGCATATTAATTACATAATTGACATCCTTCATAAACCAATATACATGAGAAAAGCACAATACAAAGATTGGAAGAAGAATTCTCTTTATTAACAAATGGTGAATATCTGAGAATACAACCCAGCTTCTGAAACAAAGACTCCTCTGCAACCGAGGACACTGAGTTCTACTTCTCTAAGACTCTGAAGGTATACCACCAGCATAAATTTGCTCTTCCTGAATTGATTGATTAGCCCCATCCCAAGGCCTCTATTTATACATTGGGAAATAGAGTGGTTTCGAAGGTTAGGATGGTTGAGAAAGTTGGGATAGTTATGGATTAAGGCCCAACTAATCTCATCTAATCACGATTTATATTTTTTAATGTTGAATTAAGGTACACGTGAGTGTTTATATAAGCAAGGCATGTATGACACGCTTGTTTCTCAAAGGGAACTCACATGTTCAATGTACATGCGGGTTGCAATGCACATAGTCGCGTGTGACACATGAGTTGAAATGCAAATAGGAGCATGTGCAACCCTAGATTCAGAATAAAAATATATTAGACTGGTCCAGAGATCATGCATCAATGGTCATGCACATCTATAGTGTTTTGGCCACTTCAATCCTAATTGTCCTTTTGTGTACCGACATAATGGATGTCAACACTCAGACAGAGAAGTACCATTTTGGTTGATAACACATAGTTGAAAACAATAAAGAAAAAGATGAAGCTTTCTTAGAATACCATCCCACCTCGATGAAAGGGAAATATAGCCATCTATAAGCCCTCTGTAGAAATTTAAAAGATTGAAAGAGAGAAAATATTTGAAATACATGAAGACATTAGATATATTAGGATTCCATTGAGAGGGAAAAGAGTTATGAATAAACTTGAAAGAAAAGTTGAGATTCTAAAGGTATTTCTTGAATCAAGGAAAAGTAGACTAGTAAATGGACAAGGTGAGTATTCGACACTGGTAAGGGTTTCTTCGTCGATGGAGTTGACCGCATAATTCAATATTGCAATCCCTAACATAGTGAATCCTTTGTCTGCTATACTGAGGCTTATATCGAATGGGTCAAGTGTTAGAGAAATCATTGAACATGATCTGTGAATTGGATGATGTGTTAGTATCATTTATAGTCATCTCAACGAGTATTGATAAATTTTGGATCAATTGATGATCTCAATACCTGAATGTGGGGATTGGATCACTTTGACTCTAGAATATAGCCATAATTGTTTCAATCTCTTCTACTTTGAACATGTGGAGGAACCCTCCTACCAAAAATAGTATCATTTCAAGCATCTGACTAGTTGGAAAACCGACCTATTGAAGAAGAGTCTATAGAAGAAGTTAAGTTGTCCAAGGAGGAACAATCACTCCAAATAGTAACTCATTCTTCAACTAGTAAGTCATTAGTAGCATCGTCACCATTGACATAACTAAGAAACATTCCCAGTAATAGTCCAGGTAACAATATTATTTTTCTCAATATGGATTTACATAAATCAATTAAATTTTCCTATATATGATGGGGATGGATATCCTCAAAAACATTGGTTTGTATGTGAAGCAATTTGGGAAGCTAATATTGTTGCAGATGAAAATAAACAAATAAATATGTTTATAGGAGGTCTACATGATAGAGAACTAAGTTGGTACATGAACTTTACTGAAAATGAAGCTAATACAAAACAAGAAATCAAAAATAAGTTTTTGGATTTCTTCGGAATGCAGACACTTGGTTGCACAGAATCTCAAATCCATAGCACAAAGAGTCCGAGAAACTATCCATGAATATGATAAAAGATTCAAATATCTCCTCAATTAGATGCCAACCAAGATGGAAGATTACATCCTTATTGAATGGTTTGTATCTAGTCCACTACCATGAATAAGGACAAAATTGACCATGTATGACTTCAACACATATGATGATGCTCTCAAGAAGGCGCATAAAGTGGAATCAAATAAATATCACTCAGGAGGGCCATCTGACCGAGGAGTTGATGAAAAGATTGAAAAAATGTAGTCATTATAATAGCCGACATTGAGGCATAATTACTTATGGTGCACCAACTATTTGGTTGAATACCACACGAAATATTCTTGTTGATACAATTGGTGACCTATTTATGACAACAGAGTATTTTTCCAGAAGAAAGACGATATCTATAGGAAGACCGATGACTTTTTCTTGAGGAAAGGCATGGTGAAAATTTTAGATCTACTTAGACATCATGCTTCAGTGATATCTGTGAAATATTTGAACCATATAGGACAACTAAATTCCCATATAACACCAATGTAGCCAAAATAAAGTGGTGCAGAATATGTCAAAATACCCAACATAACACGACTAACTATATAAAAAATTTGAAGGTTGGGCACAACCAGCATACAACCTACCAGATGCAAACAAGGGAGAAAAATAATCATAAACAACATGAAGATAATTGACATAATGAGAAACGCAATGATGGAGGGTATAGAGGCCATTGTAGATATTGTGGTTGAGGACGCAACAACTATAACTTGGAAAGACAAGACATATTCATATTCTAAAATGAATGTGGTGTCAAAGAGCATTCCCTAGAAGATTGCGCAATCATACTCAAAAAATTTATCAATAAAAAGAATCGTAATATTTTGTTAGGTGTTCCTAAGAATGATGTAATTAAAAATAAGAATTTGGAAATTGTAACAATAAAAGGAATAAAAACTGGGTATGGTAATACACAAGTAACAAAATTTCCAAGTAAGGATTGCAATTACCCTCAGATTAATCAACAAAAATATGTATTTAATAATGCTTCAATATTTTTTAAAGAAATAGCACAAAAAGAGGACACCCAAGAATGTAGAAACAAAACATTGAATGAGTTATTGAAATTACTTACAAAAGAAGAAGCAGTTGCATACCTTATCGATCTTATGTACACCATAATGAAGGATGTCGGCAATGAAAAAAATACTAGAAATTTATGCAGCCTGAGAGAAAGGACAAAACAAATTTGATTATTTAGTTGATCTAGACATCGATGAGTATCATATTTCATAAGTCATTATTGAATTCAGATCACAAGAAAAAGTCATGACAAGAGTGATGTGGGAATGAATTGGTTGACCCCGACTATTAGAATCAAGTATCTACCTTAACCTTGCTAACCAAGGCCTCAACAAACTGATTGGAATATGGAAATCTATGAATAAATAAATTATGGGCATCTAAGAACCAATTGACTTTGAAATCATCGACCCTCAAGAGGGAGCGACATCTTTTCCAGCTTTAGTCAGTCAACCATGGGGTAGAAAAATGAAAGCATTTATTTCAATCAAAAATACCAAATAAAGATCAAAGATGGTGGAAAGAAAGTTATTGTCCCCATCTATCCATCAAGGGAAAATCAATGGGAGGAACCAGATAACCAATAGGAAGATACACGAATATTATATAAAATAATTAGAAATAATGAAGATTCTATAGAACCAAACGAGTATGGAGAAATTCACCAGGGATCCCCTATGTCAGTTTGCTATAATTTCAACACTGACTTATATGACTGGAAGATAGAGAATTATGAAATGCATGTGAGAGATTTTTCATCGATAGAATTTTATTTCTCGTCAAAAGAGAAACAATGTTTTTCAATTTCTATAAACAAAAATTATTTGATAAAAAGACAGGACAATATCCAATGCTAACAATGACGAAATTGGAACCTGCTACTTTTCCACCATCGCGATATAAAGAACGTGATTCTCCAGTCATGGTTGTTAAACAAGTATCTCAAAATGTCGGAGAACAAGGAAGATTTCAAAATCTGGTAGAATCCTTCACGGGGAAAGTGACTAGATGCTGTGAGACACATCAATCATGAATGAACACGTGGACGACTTCCTTGACTTAATTTATTGAAATATTTGGTGGGAATAAGTTGACCACATAAGCACAAATCCATAAATTTGTGCAAGGAATGGACCCATACATCCACATTAACAAATGCCAAAATGGATGGAGGATAATCGGCTATAAATATGAGAAATTTTAGCTACATTTATTTCCTGCTACACTAGAATATATTCCGAAGAAATAGTATTAGATGGATGAAGCACGAAATGGAAATTTCACTTGGAAAGAATTAAAATAAAATGTTATAAAATATTTCTCGTTCTCTCCAGTGGAAGAATGTATTAAGGAGGTTATTGAAGAAATCAATAAGTTCATAGAGTCAAAGAATATTGATAGATAGACCAAGGATTATCGACCTGAGAAAACATGTAATAATATTTCAACCAAGGAAATTCAGTTTTCAACACGACTATAATTGGAAAATGATAAAACTGTCAGAAAAAATGTCGACTTGAAATCGCACCACCCGTTAGCATGAAAACCAATAAAATCCATAATGAAAGTAGCCATGAAGGAGATAATTGAGCCAAAAATATTTACAAAAATAGATTTTCCCCTTCCTTCACGGATTTTAAACAAGGAAATTGACTAATTAATAAAGCAAGGGCACTAGAGTGGATTGATGCACAAATTAAGATGAAAGAAGTTGATATCTCAAACAATGACCAACCAAAAATGGAAAAGATCATGGATTATTTGACTGAAGAGAAAAAAAATGATGTAACTATCATGCTAAAAGAATATCAAGACTTTTTTTCCATAAACTATAAATATTTTAAGGGATTAGTACAAGAAATGGGACAAATGACTATCGACCAAAAACCAAATGCTAAACCAGTGGGAAAATGCCTATATAAACTGGCACACAAATATAAATATATAGTCAAGAAGGAAACAGAAAGCTGGAAGTTGGAATCATATATAATATAAATCAGTCATAGTGTGTTATCCCTATGGTTTTTTAGCCAAAGAAACACAATCTGATGAAACTAATCATATGCATCGACTTTCGAGGATTGAATAAAGTCATGTTTACCAGCCCCTTCTTTATTCCCGTTGCTAACAATATTATTCATGAAGTCATCGGTCATGACTATTATTCCTTCACAGATGGATTTTCCATATACAATCAAGTCCCTATTTCCAACAAAGATCAACAAAAGAATATATGGGTTTGCAAGTTCAATTCATTTTCCTATAAAGTAATGTCTTTTGGCTTAAAGAATGCACAAGTAGTCTGTTCAAGAATCGTCTTCAAAGCATTTCAAGAATATATATATATATATATATATATATAATTATGTGTGTCTATTTCAAGGACTAGACAATATACTCGTTACTCCATGACCATATCTAGTTCCTTTGATTCATGCTGGAGATACCGAAAGATACAACTCTCATTGAACATGAAAAAATTATATTTGCAACACCAATTGGAATCATCTTGGGCCACATCATTTGCAAAGACAGAATCAATGTCGAATTTGCAAATATTTTTAGAATAATCAACCCATATTTACCCACCTTAGACATAAATCAAGTCATTTTTGTCTTATTTACCTAGTCTCATATATTCCACTATATGCTAGTTGCCTTCCACATGTCATAGAAGTCAACACTTGCTAAAACTGAGTCATGGAGCGCTTGGGAAACCTCCTGGAAACCATATTTAACATGTTTTCTTTATTCCAGATCCTCCAAAGCGCATATTTTCTTTTTCTACAAAGCTGCCTGTTTTATTGAGAATTAAGGCAAAAGGGAAAGCAAGACTAGGTGTAGTTGACTTGTCTTTTTCCCACATCATCCTCCATCCTTTTCTCATAATAAAAGCATATATGAATTGTCTTTCCATTGCTTATTATCTTTCCTACTTGACTTTGCTAATTTTTGAGCCTCTAAGTGGATTTGGAAACTGCTGTATGCACCTATGGGGGATTTGACTAGATTTAGTAAGCCTACTTTTTGACTATTTCGAATGTCATCCTTATGCATTCAAATATCTCATGTAATTATATATTGCAGCAGCCTATGACTTCACAAGGTTGGCTATTGTACACTTATTCAATACAGATTAATGTTATGCTCCAATTTCAGTCTCCTTTGATGGTAATTTTGCATGTTTGAATAGCAATTTTGTGAGTCTAATTGTTCTATCACTTGGGTTCAATTTCCACAAATATCGAAGTTATTCTTGACTTGAAGCATTTATTCAATCCAAAGCAAATATGAATGCTTTTCGGACACACGTGATGCTATCGAAAATTCATTAGGCACTATTATGATACCACGTACTCATGAAATGTTAAAATAAAATCAAGAATTCCAATGGTTGCATGAATGTGAGGCATCCCTTGAATTGCTCAAGAGAAAATTAGTCGAAGCCCCTATTCTCTAATTTCCAAATTGGTTGATTTTCATGTCTATATAAATGCTTTCCAAGTAGTAGTCGGTGCAATCCTCACTTATAATGGAGATGAAAGAATTGATTATCCAAATGCTTATGCCAATAGGAAGCTTAAAAAATCCAGAAGGAATTATTCGACCAAAGAATGAGAGGCTCTTGGCATGGTCTTTACAATACAAAATTACAAGCACTATCTATTAGCTAATTTGTTTATATTCTACACCGAGCATCAAGCTCTCAAATATTTAGTGAACAAGCTTCTCCGCCATGGTCAAATATGCACATGTCTCCTTTTTTTAGGAGTTTTAATTTGAAATAATTATTCTATCAAGAAAGGAAAATGCCGATCATGACCATTTTTACAAAATTGATGAGGAGAAGAACTTAACAAGATCGACGACATCCTACTCAACGCCCACTTATTCGAGTTGAAGTAGTACCAATGGAATTGGAGGATATTTCAAAGTTCCTAGCTACAAGAGGGTCAAGCACTGGAAGGAATGTTAGAAAATAAAAAGAAGGTCTTAGCAATGAAAGTGTTCCCTATACCTTAATGAATGGTTTATTATACAAGTTGGGACCATATGATATATTTTGAATATGTGTACTAAATCATGAGCATCAGGATGTAATCAATGAAGTACATAACAAACCCGATGGAGGATACTTTCAAACTAACACGACTGCAAGCAAAAAATTGCAATCAAGATTATGGTGGTTGAGGCTTCACAAAGACTATCGAACACATGTAGTTAAGTGCGACAAATGTAAAAGGATGGGATGACCATTTCCTAGGAATGAAATGCCCTTACTATATGTCAACCTAACTCTCTCTTTTGAAATTTGGGCTATCGACTTTTTCCAAATGGGACGAAGTTGAACCAGTGAAAACATGTTCACATGAGGTAGCATACAAGTTTATTTATGAAAATATAGTCACAATATTTGGATGTCCCCTCACTTTAATAAGTGGTCAAGGCACACATTTCTTCAACAAAACCATAAAAGTTCTACTAAATGAATTCATGATTGACCATTAGAAGAGAACGACCTGTCATCCATAATCGAATGGAGCTATTGAATATTTAAACAAAACTTCGACCAAGGGATTGACAAAAAAAATTAATATTGATAAAGACGACTGAGACAACAAAATTTTTGCTATTCTATGGGCCTATTGGATCACATACAAAATATCAATGGGATAAACACCTTTTAAACTAGTTTATGGACAAGAAGCAGTTCTGCCTCTGCATTTCAAACAATGAGCACCATTTATAGAATATGTGATTCACTTCAATATTACTATAGAAAAGGAGGATTTGAATTTTGAACTTAACAATCTTGAAGAGTGTCGACGAATGACAATTCACCACCAAGAAGTCCAAAACAAACAATAGAAATCCTGGTATGATCGACTTATATGAAGGAATAATTTCAAAGTTGATTACCTTGCACTGTTATATGATAGTTAGATAAAAGGAAAACCAAAAAGAGTTGCACATTGCTTGGATGGGGCCATATAGTATTGAAGAACTGAACAATATTGGGTCAGTTCGACTAAGGATTCTACAAGGACGAGTTTTATCCAAACTTGTCGATTGTGTCCAACTAAAAAGATATAGATTATAAAATGGGTGCGACACTGACTGATAGTCATATCACTATTTGGTCGAATGTTGCATCCTCAGGTTTGCACATGACTCTTGTTTATTTCATAGATTTTGAAAAAAATGGTTAATAATGAATCCTACTATAAAAAGGGGAATTTTAGAAATGATTAATGACAAGTGATTCTAATGCAATGATTGTATACTGTCAAGAAGAGAACAATTTAGAGAAAAATATGAGGAATTCCCATCAAACTTCACCCAGACTTCACCAGTGAGAAGTACTAGTTAGTCATCCTTCAACCTACTAATCGGGACACCACCGACCAAGCCGACCAACGAAGAAAATTTCACTTGCACCACAACCCTATGACAAACCATGTTGATGAAGCTATGAAAACCATTCAAAAAATACTAATTGACAGTACACTTCACATGCTTGAGGCAACTGGTAGCCATCAAATCCATAAATGATGTTAAATTATTAAACCATTGATCTACAGAAAAATGCGAGCAATTGAGAGGTGGAATTGTGTAGTGGAATATTAAGAAAAATGTACACTAAACAAGACAAATTTGAGACAAATCTAATAAGAATTGATCAGTAAATTGCAACATTAATATTAATTAATCTAGCAGTAATACAACAATTTTACAATAAGGAGAATTCGAATCATGTGGATAATATCCAAATCTACCAACTAAATAACTAACTAGGACTGTCTAAATCATTGCATGGGAGGCACTATTCTAATTCTTTATGTCTAAATCAGTCTGAAAATTAGATAAACTAGTTAAACTAGTCAAACTGGTGAGGTGGGTAGAAAAAGGCACCACTTCCCCATGCATCCATGCAAAACTGGCACTAGACTAAATGAGAGTTGTGATCTAACTGAATGTAACTGGAGACTAACTTAGCATAACTCCTTACCAACCATGACCAACTGATGGAGGTTGTTGGTGGCACTCAGAGTGGCTCCTATAATGTATGGATTGGTATCAAAGGCACCTAAAGTCATGCATGAACATGCAGTAAGTGGAAATTAACCTCTATATGTGTTCCCCATACTTCAATACAGTAATAATGGTCCCCTAAGCTAGGAAAAATGATCAAATAGACTATATATGGATAAGGGAGGATTATTTAATCCTAACAAATAATGCCTTCACCTACAACATGCAAGAATCGACAATTGACCTATCCACATATAAATATGGGCCTTGAACATGATTTGGATCACTTTTGTAGAGAGATTGAGTAGGATTATTTCACAACCACTCCTTCTAGAACTAGTAACCCTAATCCTCTACCTGAAAATACCATGGAACCAAAGAGAAGTACTACCACAACAATATCAATGAAGGTAGCTATAAAAAATATTCTGGAGCTAGAAGATATTTCAATTCATCATTTAAATATCGATTATTGAGAATCTGTCAAGCACATACAGAGGAAAATCAATGGATAATATAATTGGAAAGAGTTGCAATATTGGGGTATTCATAAAGACAAATGCATTAGGATTAATTAATCCTCCTTTGTCCAATATAGTCTATTTGGTCATTTCGCCTAACTTAGGAAGTTATTATCATTGTACTAGAGTATAGGGGACACACCTATATGTTATATTCCAATTATTGCATGTGCATGCATGAGTTTATGTGCCTCTTGGACCAATCCCTACATTATAGGAGCCCACTCTGAGTGCCACCAACAACCTCCTTCAGTTGGTTGTGGTAGGCAAGCATTTATGCCAATTTATTCTCCATTTACATTCAGCTATATCATTATTAATTATCATAGTGCCAGTTTTGCATGCATGCAGGGACTATGGTGCATTTTGTCCACCTACCTCATAAATTAACTAATTGTGGACTGATTTAGACATCCAGAGTTAAACTAGTGAGCTCTAACTATGCTTTTTCCACATTGAGTTTTATAAACAGTCATCTTGAGCTAGTAGATTCAAATCCTATCCACAGTATTCGAATTATATTTATTGTATAATCATTGTGTTATTGTTTAATGAATGAAGATTACTGTTGTGATTATCTGAGCAATTATTGTCTGATTTATCTAAAATTTCTGTCATGAATTATTTGCCTAGTGTATATTGATCTTAATTATTCCACTACATAATTCCTTTCCAATAGCTCTCATATTGGCATGTATATATATAGTATCAAATTTAACATGGTATCAGAGCCTGGTTCAGGATAACAACAAACCTCAGAAACCTTCATTGTGCACCAAAAGTAGATGAGTTTCCACATAATTCCTAGAATCATAGCATTGCTCCCTATGGATTCTGTCTAGAGAAGTATATCCATGTGTGACGGGCTCTGAAAAAGTATGCATTTCGAGGTGGAAGGGTTTGAACTGACACATGATTATGAATTGGTTTGTTTTGCAGCGATTTTTTGCAGGTACGTACGTAGCTTTTTGAAATATTTGACTTATCAACATACAGTGAAATGGAGAATTATTCTGCTCTTACACCCAAAACCCTTACACCCTTCAATTACATTGATTGGATGGTATATATGTAGATGATCTTGCACAACAAAGGATTGTATAGGATGAGAATGGGAAGAGAAGTTGAGCCCCAACACTATGTTGAGAAATCCATGTTTCTGAATCGGCTGGATGAATCCTTTGGCTTCATGTGTATTCACATCTCTAGGGATCTTTTGTTTCACCTTGAGGGAATAAAAAATCCAAAGGAAGTATGGGACAATCTTGAATCTTTATTTGGTAAACAAGATGAGCTTAGAGTCCATATTTTGGAGAATGAACTCATTACACTACAACCCAGCAATTTCGATACTATTAAACAATTATTTTTCATAATACAAAGCTCTAGTATTTGAATGCAAACAATGTGAAATAGAAAGGAGGCATGAGAAGCTTGTGTTGTCAATTTTGAGCAAGCTTGGCTCAGAATTCTCATTCTTTGTCTCTACTTTCCATTCCAAAATATTTTCCATTCCAAATTGGAATATGCCTTCTCTAGATTCTTTTTCAGAGCCCTTGATCCAAGACCAAGATAAATTGATTCAGATGGGAGTGTTGATCAATTCCTCCAAGGAGATGGAGAGTCCAGTAATGCATAAGCAAGAGGGAAGAAAAAAGGGAAGGATACCAAAAGTATTGATTTGAATCCAAAGGAGAATCTGAAATCTTCTGATGGAGCCTTGGGTTCCAAGAAGAAGAAGAAATTTGAGAAAGCTCTATGTTCCTACTATATGAGAGGATTTCAACATAAATTTCTTGCATGAATAAAACCATTGATCAAATGGAAAAAATCCTTGACCAGCACAATATTCCCCTCCTTGAAGGCACAAGGAAGACTAAATTTGGAGAAAATTATGAAGATCATGATGAGAGATTCCATGCACTAAAGGCTAGCTATTCAAAATCATATACCTTCCTCATTGATTCAGGAGCCTCCAATCATATGGTTGCATCCAGATAATCATTCTCTTCATTACAAACAACATATGGTCTGAGTATTCGCATGGGTGATGATACCCAAATTTGAGCTGAAGGAAAGGCTTCTATCAAGTTAAATCATGTAGTATTCAGAAATGTACTCTATATTCCCTCCTTATCTGCAAAATTGTTATGTGTATATCATATGACTCATACTGTCCCACCAAAGAGAGTAGTATTTGGTCTTGACTTAGTAGAGATCGAAAATATCTCAACTGGGAAGATTATAGTGAAGGGTGTTGCAAACCATGCCTCCAAGGAATATGAATTCTCACACTTTCAACCATACTCATATCTAGTACAACCCGAGCTTCCATTCGGAAGGGGAGGTAAACACATTCTATATACACCTTATGTTAATGATGTATTGTCTAAATTTTTAGATTCAGAATATGAGGAACAAGATCATCATGATATTGATATTGATATTGAGCCTCGAGAGGATCTAGATCCAGATCCATCTCCTATTCCAAATCATTGGCCTAAGCCTAAATGGGCCCAAAAGCTCATTGAAGCAGTTGGGAATGTTGTTGGGGATCCAGGTGACATAAGAAGAACGAGGTCCCAGTATCAGAATGAACAAGTTGCAATCTCTCTCACATTTTCGCTATCTTCGGAGTGGTACAACAAACTACCTAAGAGATACTACTTGATGGTAAGGATTGATCCACAATCCAACCCACTAAAGAACAAATTGGATCAAGTCAATATTCCTCCAAAAATAAGAGTCAAAGGAAACACTCCTTCTCTTATCCATCATCCTATGTTGCACAAGTTTCTGGAACGTGGGTACGTCGGGTACGCGGACACGAGTATCCGATACGGCTAGAAGCTTCGCCTAAATTTGCAGGAAACGTAGGGTTGGGAGCGGCAATAATATATATTAATTTTTTTTAAATATATTAAAAAAAATTAAGTTAAAAAATACGTAATTGATTAATTTCATAGCTTAAACTATTTTATCCTCTTAATCCTCTAGTAGTGTCATGAAATTCATTCTTTTTAAATTTGCTCACTCCTTTAGGTCCACATTATACAAATCTCACTGTAATCTCACATTGCTCCTAAGAGTTCTTAGTATTTGGGTGCCTCTGCATTTTTATTTATGGTAACTACTACTTACTTCTAATTTGAATGAACTTGATTTTTTTAAGTTCAACTAACAAACTTTCAAATCTTTTGGTATCTTGAATTTGATATGGTTTATGATCCTAAATTGCTATATGAGTTAGTATGAATACCATAAGCTAGCTATAATCATTTGAGATATGAATTAAAGTAGTTCAATATCCTAGTATTGTAAAAAATTCATGTATATTCACTTAAGTACACTTGCAACATATATTGAGTGTGAATGGATTTAAACATTTAAGAAGTGTGGGCCCTCTTTATTTATATAACCTTGAAAATAAAAAAAATGGCATTATTGATAAATTCAATTGAAATTTTTGTTATTGGTGATTTCTTGACACAATAAACTTCAATCATTCAATTGATTTTCAACACTTATCTTATGATTTTGGCCTCCGCATGGTCGGGAGCTTCTACAAGATCCCAATAAAAAGGGAGCAGCAAAAGCAAGTTCCCAAAAAGCTCCTGAAAAGCGAAGTTCCCAAGGAAGCTCCCATAAAAAAGGGGACATTTCGTACCAGCTCCCAAGCCCCCAGGAGCGGGGAAACCTTGGGTACGGGTTACCAAAATCCCGAGAGTGGTACCTATGCAACTATGCCATCATCAGATTGGAAGAAGATGGAAAGGTTCACACGCACAGTCCTAGTATGTTGATGCACAGAAGAACCAGGTTTCTACATTACTGCTCCACAATATTGCAAATTGCAGCAATTTTTTCACAAGTTTTTTCTCAAAGAGAAATTTTTTCTCATAAGTATGGAAGCTTGTTTCCTGATTACCTGCTTATCTTGAGGGGCGTTTCCCATGAGTTTTTCCCCATTTTCATTATTTTATTAAGCAATATTTTAATTCATTTAGATTGTATGGGTGACTTTTGGCCTAATTGCCAGGGCTCAAGTTGTCCAAAGTTAGGATTAAAGGGGGGTGTTAGGATTAATCAATACTCCTTTCTCCAATATAGTCTATTTTGTCATTTTTCCTAAATTAGGAAGTTATTATCATAGTAATAGAGTATGGGGGACAAACCTAGAGGTTATCTTCCACTTACTGCATGTGCATGCATGAGTTTATATGCCTCTAGGATCAATCCCTACATTATAGGATCCCACTTTGAGTGCCACCAGCAACCTCCTTCAGTTGGTTGTGGTAGGTAAGCAGTTATGCTGAGTTATCCTCCAATTACATTTAGTTAGATCACTATTAGTTATCCTAGCACCAGTTTTTCTTGCATGTAGGGAGTGTGATGACTTTTGTCCACCTACCTCATCAGTTAGCTGATTGTAGACTGATTTAGACATCTAGAGTTAAACTAGTGAGCTCCAACTGTGATTTTTCCACACTGAGTTAACTAAACAGTCAACTTGAGCTGGTAGATTTGAATCCTATCCACAGTATTCGAATTATATTTATTGTATAATCATTGTATTATTTATTAATGAATGGAGATTAATGTTGTGATTATCTAAGCAATTCTTGTCTGATTTATCTGGAATTTATCTCATGAATTCTTTGCCCAGTGTATATTGATCTTAATTATTCCACTTCATAATTCCTTTCTAATAGCTCTCATATTGGCCTATAGATCTATAGTTCTCAAATTTAAGAAAATGGTCTGATTCGGCAGAGAAATTTTCTACTGCAAAATTCCAGCATTACTTGAACACACCCCTGCTAGAAAATTTTGATGGCCTCAAATAATTGATTGCCCAATTAATTGTGAGAAGATACCATAATGGGAAAGTATGGTTAGACCATCCCATATACATTAACACCCGGGTTATTGTACTTATAACAGGATTACCAAGCAAAGGAGCTCTTGTCCTGGTTAGAGAAAACCACAATCTAGTTAAAGAATTTAACAGTTCAATGCAAGGCAAAAACTCCAAATAATTAGTGATCAACAATATTTAGTACACACCATACAAATATGCTACTATCATCATTTATGACTACTTAAATAGAACCAGTTGATCATTAGATGTCTAGTTAGGCATGGTCAAAGTAATGAAATCCTTCAGGAAAGAAGGAAAACTCTTCAACTCTGTGGACTATCTAGTCAGGATAGTTCGATCAACTTATGAAAAATACCAAGAGACTGATTCAATCATTCACAACCCATTTCTTCTCATTTGGTTATCCATGTAGAGGACCACACCAATTGGTGACCCATCCTTCATTGCCAAATTCTCAGTGGCTATGTATAATTTCAAAGTCTTACAGACTTAGGGTTGCCCCAAAGGCCCTGCAACCCCCAAAATGTGGCTTGAAAATTGGTTTCAAGTCTGAAAACTACATGTTCCAAATGGAGAGTTCCCTAACACGTTCGTCGAAGTATTCCATTGACTATACATATCCAATTAGAGCTCGACTATGCAAAGGTATGGTATATGCAAGGAGCTTCCATCAACACAACAAAGCTTGATTTTTTTCGTTAGTCCATGAAATATTTTTAGATATAAGCGGCCAGTTAAATACTGTGCACCCAACCCCTGCATATGCATGGAAAGAGAGGGAAAATATACAAGATCCCTTGACCTATGACAAAAAAGAGGAATTCTATGAAGTTGCCTTGTACTTACAAATTTTTGGGCCCCCTGTCAAAGAAGAAAGTCCCATTTCTCTTGTAACTATACAAAAACTGACTCAACAAACAGAAGTGGAAGAACTAACTGTGGAGACTACAGAAGACGATAAAATTCAAGATGACCAACAATCGAAGACCGGCCTATCCAAAGAAAAAAATTGGATGTCGTAGTAGAATAGATATTTACCAAATGACAAACATTCAAAGCAAAAGGGTAATCCAAGTGAAAAATGATCCTCAAAACACCGACAAAAGAAGAAATCTAGGAGTTGCAACCATAAGCCATGAAAATGATTAAGGATGTAGTTGAACATCGCATCATAGTCGATGAACAAATTGATAGAGATCTCGTCAGTCGAGAGGCTGTGGTATAGGTAAAGTCAAACCCTTCCAAGAAATCGAAAGTTTGGATACAATCACAAGTGGAAAGACATGTCAGTGTCCCCAACAAATCACTACCCCTATCATCGACACCTATTGAAGAGAATTAGTCGGGTTTTTTTCGACACTTTGCATGATCCAGACTTCTAGGAATTCATGGCCAAACTTCTTAATCTTTTCCCAACTATAAAACCATAGTAGCAATGCGTTGGGTTCAGGAAGAGACCACTTATCTTGATATTCCATCTTTACCACCACCTAGAATCAATGTTCTTGAATAGTCAGTTGTTCCATCCACAAGTCGAACACCTTCTCCTTTCTATTAGACCACTTTTGTAAGAATACCAAGCATTCCATATATTTTGATGATTAGTCAATGAATTGCTACTTCTGTTGGGGATCCTCTAATAAAAAGCATAATTACTCTATTCACGACTCTTCAGTATATGACAACTAGTCTGTTTCTGTCGATCATACCTTTTCCATCGATCCTTTCTCTGACAATGACCGTCCCCCTAGTATCGCCTATCCTGCTAGCATCGAACAATATCTTAGTATCAATTGTGTTGACTATATCAAATGGTCCTCCATTATTTACTGCTCTTCCATCATTAACCACTCCACTTGTTTCAATTGTTCTGCTTATGTCAACTGATCCCCCGCTAGTTACTACACCGTTGACTCCTCTTCTCTCCTCATCGTCTGTAATAGTTTCCACTGACGCTTCTCAAAAGAAGAAGAACAAAAAGAATAAGAATAAGTTGTCGAATGTGACCCTAAAGCTCACAAATGACCCACAAAATCACCAATTACATTCGACCCCGCAATACCCAAAGATCAAGAGTTGGATGCCCTCATGGATGCCATTCATAACGAAAAGAATAAACTTTTGGCAATTGACAAGCGTAAAGTCGACAGAAATGAAGACAAACAAAGAAAAGCTCCCCAAGATTTCCAAGACATGATCTTTCAAGTGGCACCAATTCTTCAAGGACCTTTAACCAATAGCCCTCTCGATAAAATCATTAACTTAGTTGGGTCCCTTACATCATTGTAGCAGGAGGTTGTTCGACAACGATATTGCGAGGATGCCAAGCAAACATTCTCACTTCTTACAAGGAAGTACAGGTGTCCCCTTGAATGACACACATAATTAAAGGAGTATGGTTTCGAAGCCCAGGAGTCTATGATATCAGTTCTTAACAATTGGTACACTTTATATGGAAATTTTTTAATTGACATGGGAAAGGTCCAGACAACTTTGGCTCAAATATTCTAACAAAAGGCTACTGCGGACTCTTCCACTCTTCCAAATATTGAGAAACAAAATCAAATGGTGTAGAACCGACTATCTGAGCTTCAAAATAAATAGGCATAGTGGGCTACTCAAGCATATCTTGTGAAGAAAGAAGTCGAACTGATCACTTCCCAGATCAATCGCCTTCTCCTTGTTGCTAACAACCAACACCTACTCCTCAGTCTTGACTTGCACAACATCAAGCAAATTTCCATTTCCAACAAAATTAGTCACCTCTATGATCTCACAGCATTTAGCATGGACATGCAAAACACATCACATACATGGGAATATTTCAAGTGACGACTTCCTATCTCAGCACCAACTACTGTAGAAGTATGCATCATTCTAGAATAAGGTTCCCTTTCTTTTGGTGTCTTCTTATATATAATGTGAATGCTTCATCTTCTATATTTATGTTGTTTATATTCACGTAATCTTGTATATTGCAATAAGGTTCCACCTACAAAAAGATTCCTTCTCCAGGAATTATCTAGAAGGTTCCACCTACTAGAAAGTTCCTTTTCTAGAAAGTACCGAGGAGGTTAGATATAACTATATAAAGAAGTAGAAGCAATGGGATGAGATGTCTTGTGAAGTATATTGTATTTGGAGCTCTACTTATTTGGAGGTTTCCCCCTTGAAGAGGAAAACAAACATTAATTTTATAAAGGTATTTCTATTGTGGTATTTGGTTATTGTAAAGCATTTATGCACTATAAATTGAATTGGAGATGTACTCAAATTCATGAAGAGCCATAATCAATACAATATTTATTTATTCACAACCTAGAATCATATGACTAAGTTGACATACAATTTAAGCAAACAAGTGTTGTTTTTATTATTTTAAGAGAGAGGAAGAGTCTACAATTATGTCAAGAAAAACTAAAAACACCATTATAGAAACCATGAAATTTTTAATAATAAACAATACCAAGTTAATGTTTATGAAGATAGTCAAAAATTAACATTATCCGATTAAAGAAATTAATTTAAACAAGTAGAACAATGTAAATCTGAAACATGGAGGATAACACACAACTAAAAACTAGGTGTAGTATTTCAACTCTTTCTCCATGTTATAGGGAAATCAACCTTTTAATTTTAATTGGTAGAGAAATATGATAAAGAGAAAATAATATGTTTGCAAATCTTCTTTCAGTCAATAAGTTCAATAAATCATGCAGATATCACTTCGATCTATTGTATTATATTTTGACTTGCATTTGTAATTTCATAAACCTTTCAAATTTCATATCTCTGTCTTAAATTTAATTTTAATTTCCATTACAAGTAATTAACTTAAAATTTTAAATAAACTTAAAAACAATTCTTAAACTCCTTCCATTCCTTACATTTTGTTGAGTTATTGATTTTTAAAATCTTATATATTGCATTAGCAATTGAAGTCCCAAAAAAAATCTTCCAATATTATATATTAAACTATCAATTTTGGTGGTTGGGTTTTCCACTTTTCAAACAATAAGAAATAAGTTAAATTAAGTTACTTACCTTGAGTACCATCTCAAAATGAAAAAAAAAAAAAAGTCTAAATAATTAAAAAAACGAAATAAAAAATTAATTTAATATATTCCTTTAAAAATAAAGACTTAACTATCCGTTTAGACATAATCCATATTATATATATGAATGGAAGTATACATATTTTAAATTATTTGGAGGTGAGGAATTTGTAAGCAGATGCAATAAGCAAAAATATATAAGAGGTGGAATGAATGAATGAATCGATAATGGTGACAGCTTTTCGGTTGGAGCAGTGTATCTGACAAAACGATGAATCCAACATAAATACGTGAACTTTCTTCTACATGTTTTTCCTCCAAATTAAGGAAAGTTTAGAGGAAAGGAAAGTTGATTTGACTATAAAATTAAAATTGTTAATGGTTAGAGGAAAGGAAAGTTGATTTGACTCCTCGTTGTACGTGGAGGAGTGTATTCCACTTGACCAAATGCTTCTTTCTTACACTGAAAATGTCTTTTGAAACTGTTAACACTATTATCATATGGGAAATGGATGGTTCAGAAAACATATCATGTACGAAGACCAGTGATAATTATTACTTTTGATTTATCTCGCTCTTCATCATAATTATTACTTTTAATTTATCTCGCTCTTCATCATATATCTGTTTAAAATTTTCCATATAGACTCCAGGTACATTGATTTATAAGAGTTCACAATGTACAGGTACAGGTACAGGTACAGGTACATTCATTTATAAGAGTTCACATCTCTTCGAAAAGTTCACAATGTATAAAGTATTTAACTAGATTCATCATAGTTATTAAGTTCTCTAAGCGACAAGGCACGAGGAAAAAAAAACATGTGTATGCAATGATTTTAAATAATTAATAAATTAATAAAAAAATAGATATATACAAAGTCTTATAGGATATAGCAATATACTTAATACAAATAAATAATAATATAAAAGGTCCCTTCATGTTATCTCAAATTCCAAAATAATTAACTTTAGTTGCACATAACATGTACGTTTGGTTATCACATTTCCAAAAAAATGTATTTTTAATATCTACATAAGCACATCGAATTCATTGATTTTAAGAATTTACAAATTAAATATGATATTATGAGGAATAAAGAGAAAATCACTTAAAAATATTGTCTAATGAAATAGGTAAAAATATTGCCCATATTCCCAAATGACCATAAAATAATAAACATAAACTAATCCAATGTCTTAAGAAGGATGTAAAGAGATGAATACAAAATCTCTTTGATTGAGCAACATCCTTTTTCAATATTTCAAATACACAAGACAAGATGAGATCATAAGAATATAAAGCATTTATAATAATATAATAAATTAAATGAATATAAATCTTATAAAATTTTGAGATAAAATTATTATGGTAACACATTTATATAAAACATATAATCTCAAGTAACGATTGAGCTAGACATTACATTAGGGATTCTATTAGAATTGGAAATCGAGTGGGGATATAGAAAAATTTGCCCGAGATTAGACTACCTAAATATTCCTTTTCGTTACCATTACTGTCAGAAAACGGGTTATGTAAAAGTTAGATGTCCATTCTTGTCATCTAGGTCATTCGTGGAAGAATCAATGGAAGGATCAAATGATGAACTGCCACTTCCTCAAAAAGTAGACTTTTTTTATACTTCTCCCACCCAACATATCTTGGTGAACGATACTTTACAAGGTAAGCCTAACCGTGTTTCTCCAACTCACTATGAATACATCTCTAAAGATGAATTAAATTTTTATTTGAGCATGGAAAAGGATTGGATAAATGTTTGTCTCGTCTAGGGTTTGGGGCAGAGATATCCTCTGAAAACCAAGTCCTTATCTCTGCATTGAAATCCTTAGACAATGTTAAATCCCCAAATGACTATGGGAGGGTTGTAGAGGGTAACATGATTACACCTATTTCGATGGATTTAGATCAAACTTCTAGGGTTAATGGAGTTAAAAATTCTTCTAATTTAGTTAAAACCTTGGGCATTACCATTAATCCTTCTACATATTATGGTCTTGTTCTTGTCAACAATCCACCTCTTTTTCCTCTTTCATGTCAGAAAGCCCTTATGAATGTCTATTCCAAAACCCCCTCTTTGAGTTTGGGGATTTCCTTGGTACATTCTATCCTATTTTAGAATTTCACTATCTGAAATCGAAGAAAAATATTACATAGGGTAAAGAATCTACTTCAGTTCAAACTATAAACCATTATGTATCAAACTATATCAAGCTTCTAATCCTTCCTACTCAGGTATTGATATTCACTCGCCCCGAGCCCTTAGAGCATAGAAACCCCTTATAGATGGGTCTTAATGTCCATTTTTTCTCTAAATATACAAGGCTTGGGTAGGATTGGGAAGGTTAGGTTCCTATCAAAACTCTTAAATGATACTAACCCTGACATTATATTATTGCAAGAGACGATGTGTTCAGACTGTCAAGTGATTGAGGTTATGTCTAAATTGCTACCTAGGTGGGAATTCTATGCTATTGACTGCGTTGGACTTTCTGGATGCCTTTTATCATATTGGAACCCTTTACTTTAAGAATTCAAGCCCTTTCGAACTGTTGGGGGCATCTTAATGGAATGTCGTTTTAAGAATTTTGAACATAATGTATATATTTTGAATTGTTACGGCCCTATAAGGATAGGGAGTTATTTTGGGATCAATTGGAGTCTTCTAGGTTATTAGGGTTGAACAACTTAATAGTGCCAAGAGATTTAAATTTTACTCATCCCTTGTAGAAATTTGGGTCATTGGCTTGGTTGGATCCTACGGCTGAGTATTTTTCCAACTTATTTCAGAGGGTGAATCTGGTGGATATTTGGGCCTATCAAAGTGGAGCCAACGTGGTCGAATGGTAGATGTGGTGAGGCGAGAATTTTTAAGCAATTGGATAGATTTATGATGAATTTCAATTTAATCTAATCTATGCATAAATGCAGGGGCTGGGTGGAGAAATCCATGATATCTGACAATTACCCCGTTATGTTATTAGAATTGGATGGGATTAAATGTGTATGCAATTATTCCTTCAAATTCAACAACTCTTGGCTATTGAATGGGGATTTTGTAGTTTGGTCAGGAAGAGTTGGTTGACTGTTAATATTTCTGAGGGTTGCAACTCAATGGATAACTTGGTAATGAAACTAAAAAGATTAAAGAAAGGTATTATTGGATGGATCAAGGATCAAAGGAAAAAGCACATGGAAGAATATAGAAGCATGGATGAGAAGATGAAATCTATATAGCTAATTGTGAGGACTACATTCTAAATGATGATGAGAAATTGGATATCCGAGATCAAGAAAGCAAAAGGGATCTTTTATTGAAACAGGAAGAGATGTAATAGACACTAAAGAGTCATTCTCTTTGGGTAGCCTTGGGTGAAAATAATACTATTTTTTTCATAATTACACTTCTAGTAGAAGGAATCAAAATTGTATATGGGAGTTGAATGATGGGTTCGATAATGCGGTCAGGTTTCAAAATGATATCCATTGTTTAGTGAAGTCTCATTTCAGTACTCACTTTAAGGATACAGGTTTATGTAAGATTGATGCTCAGTTGAAAGTTATCTGACAATTGGTTTCTTTCTTATCTACGAAGGAAGGAGAGGGTATTGGGAGACCCGTATCCTTGAACAAGATTGAATATGTTTTGAATAAATTTGGAAAAGAGAAGATTCCAGGTCCAGATGGCTGGAATGTTGAACTCTTTCAATGCTTTTTTGATGTGACGGATAAGGAAATTTTATCTATGGTTGAATTTTCTAGACTGGAGGGTCATGTTTAAGGAGCATTGAATTCTACCTTTATTACTCTCATTCCAAAATGCAATAAACCCAACACTTTTAATGATTTTTGACCTATTCATCTATGTAATTTGGATTATAAGATCATCACTAAAATCATTGCCAACATATGGAATCCCTTCTTATCTATGAGTATGTCAAAAGAACAATTTGTGTTTATGGATGATACACAAATTACTCATGTTATTGGAATCACTCGAGAGGTTATTCATTCAATTAAGCATAGGGATGTGGAGGCTATTATGCTAAAAATGTATTTAGTGAAGGCTTATGATTGTGTGGAATAGATTAATCTGAGATCACTCCTCCTACAAAATGGGATTCCCATTATGGTAACTGACTGTATTATGTCATGTTTGACATTAGCTCAATACTTTCTATCAATAAATGGTTCCCCTATAGATTTTTCAAAAGTACTAGAGTTATTAGGTAGAGATGCCCATTATCTCCACTATTGTTCTTGCTTGTTATTGAAGTTTTAAGTAGTATGATCTCAAAATCCAAGTCTGAAGGTAGAATAAAGGTGTTAAAATCTCTACATCAATCCTCATCAACCATTTATTGTTTGTAGATGATGTGTTATTGTTTGGTGGAGGGTTGAGGGATGAATGGAAATATTTTGCATATATCACATATATATTATGTTCTTCTTCGAGAATGGAGGTAATTATATCAAAATCTAGTTCTTATAGTGAGAAGGTTGATGGGGAAATGAAGAATATAATCACAACTTTCTTACCGTTTAAATTCTGTAGTTTGGGGGAAGGCTTCAAATGTTTAGGATGCTTTCTCAAACCTGGTGGTTATAGAGTCAAAGATTGGATTTGGATGGTGGAGAAATTTGAAAAACAAATAAATCATTAGGCCTTTAGACTTCTCTCCTTAGGAGGTATATTAATGCTATTGAAATTCCTGTTGGTTGGCATTTTAGTCTACTGGCTATCCTTGGCATAGGTGCCAAAAACAACTATGAATATGTTGAGAAGTCTCATGTTCAATTTCCTTTGGTTAGGTAAGGCTAAAGAACAAAAATTACATATGGTTAACTGGGAATTATTATCCATTCTTATGACCTGGAGAGGTTTGGATATTAAGAACTTGTTATGGTTCAGTAAATCCTTGGGTTTGAAATGTTTTTGGAGGGGAATTTTTAGAAGTGGTATTTGGACTGAAGTTCTTCATAGCAAATATATTAAAAGGAATATTTTAGATTGGATTAGAAATCCAATTAAGAAATCTAGGAATTTCTCGAGTTTCTGGTTTGGATTTATTAAGGATTATCCTTAGCTGGGTAGTGGAATCACCTGGTAGGTCGGAGGTGACACCAATGTTTTGGTGGGCATTGATACTATATTAGGAATGGATGAAATTACAAGATTTCTTCATATATCCTGGATTATCTTGCTAAGTTGGGTTTTATTACATTAGACCATATCAAAAGACCAATTTAGCTTCATGCTAATAATACATATTGGATGACTACAAAACATCTTGGGATGGGAAGTTGTTGGGATGAGGAATGGAATACTTACATTTCAAATCTAAACTCCACATGTTACATATTAAACAATATTAAGGATACTCTTACTTGGTTTCCAAATGTTACTTCGGGTATTTTCTCTGCAAAATATACATACAATGTGATTGATCAAGGACATACATATATTGTTCTAAAATGGTTGTATAAGAAGATATGGTGCTGGAACATCCTTATAAAATTGAAATGTTTCCTTTGGCTCTCTTTTGAGTATTCTCTCAAGACTTGGGATAATCTTTTAATTAGTGTTGGATTATCCAACAATACTGAGGGGGGAGGTGAAATAATATGTCCTTTTTTTTCTTTTATTAAAACAATCAGTAAAAGACACACAAAGAATTAAACAAGTTAGGACACATAATTTTATCATGGAAAACTCAAGGAGCGAACCACAAACTCAAACTCATTAATAAGATTAATTTTACAAAATTGGTTATCTACTCCAATAGAAAGGATGCACCTACACCCCATATTTTTTTCTACCACAACACCTCAGTTCTTCTTCCTGCTACAACAAACAAGGATGCAACAACACTCTATTTTATAGCCACTACTGGAAGGAGGTTGCAACCCCCTGCAATCTTTCTTCCTTCCCTAGCACCACCCTACCACCTTGATATGCTTTATCAATCTACGAGATCTCCTTTTTAACTATTTCACAGATAAATCTTCATGTCACTTGTCTCTTCTTCTTCTAGTTGTTGCTACGATCTAGACTGTAGAGACACTTTCTTCCTCTCAAACCTCTTTCTATAAATACCTTTAACACGTATCTCACCACATCTCTTCAATCTTGGAAACTCATGTATTTTCATTTGAACAATCACACAACTTCATCGTGACCTTTCTCAAATGATGATCTTCATCATTAAGTTCATTTTTAATAGAACTTAGATTTTGCAGAGTTAACTAAAATTAACTTATCTCTAATTTTAGTTGTTCTTCCAAATTATTCTCCTTCACCTAGCGGATTAGCTTACATTCGTTAATCTCCTTTGCAATCGTTCTCATGTGTTGATGAGAGATTATGGAACAAAGATTACTTTTAACTTTTGCGGCCCGATCTTGCCACTATTTTCCTCTTATTTTCATGCAACAAAATACTCCTTGATCATTGATTTGACAACAATCATTATCCGACCATTGATCTAATATGCGTAGTTATCTTTTAGCAAACCGTATTTATGCTTATGTGATTCCCTTTCTGCAACGACCTTTCCACAACTATATTTTCCACAATCAACTTCCATAATTAACTTTCCGCAATTGCAGACTACGGATTGCAGGTATGGATTTCCCAAATTTCAAAATATGACTTCCGCAATTATGCAGCCACAATGTTCTTTCCACAATCCGGTTGCAGATTTTGGATTACAACTTGCGAATTGTGGATGTGCCTACCAATTTTTTTTGAAATGGGCTTCTGCAATATTCTCCCGCAAATTTATTTTCGCAAACTCCTGTGAACCGTCAATTGCTTGCAGAATCCCCCTCATCCATTGATCGCCTACCAAACACGAAACTTCATTTTGGTGCTCTGAAATGTTATCTTTCGCGCACATTTACTTTGCAGATCCTTTCCATAGCTATTGATAATCACTCTTGGATCGTAGTCCTTTGATTATCTAATCCAACTTGCATTGTTCTAATTCCTTCGAAATTTTAACAAGCTCATATCTTCTTGTGTTAGATTCAATCTCAACCATCGATCTCTACCTTCCCTTGTCTTCATATGTTCATGCATGTAAGACTTAAAGCACTATTTAGTGTTTGGATATCCGTCGATCCTTATAGTGATCGATGGTCGATCAATGCCCTTTACCATGGTTATTTCAGAACTCAATTAATGATCAGATAATTGATCAATCCTCCTCCTCGATTTGTATATGAAAATGTCCTCTTAATCTCCTGTATCTGACACCTGTCAAAACATGGTTTTTCTCATTTTGGCAAGTTTACTTCTTGCACATGTGACCAACAGAAAGAAAGATAGAAACTGAGGGTAGACAAACATATCACCAAAGAACGGGCCCATGTTGTTTGATGAATTTATTTACAGAAAGACTGCATTTAGTGGGCATTTTAAAAATGTCCTTATGAACTTTTATGGATATTATTTTTATCAAACTTGGAAGGTGAAGTATCCAGAGTATGGGGGACATCATGCTAATTTTATCTATGTCAACTTCATCCTGCATGCCATGTCATCATGTCCTAGGTTAATCCTTTGTCATTACTGAACTTCTTTGACATCAATGACAACGATACTCAACATTCTCCCCCTTTGGCATTGAAGGCACAATTTCTCAATTTTCAATTTTCTCCCCCTTTGACATTAATAACAAAGGGTTCCTTCTGACAACTCCCCATGTCAACATATATCTCCATGACATGCTTCCTTTTCTCCTTTTTATTCACTGTAAGGAGAATAATCCCAACTTATGTCTAAGATGCTCAAATTCTTGTTTGGTTAGCGGCCTAGTGAATATAGCAACAATATGTTCTTTAGTATCAATATATTCCAATTTGACCACTTTTTGAGATGCTTAATCTCTTAGAAAGTGATATTTTATTGGCATGTGCTTTTTCTTAGAGTGCATGACAAGATTTTTTGATATGTTTATGGCACTTGTATTGTCACAATTTATCACTATTGGATGCTCATACTTTACAAGTAACTCTTCCAATGTCTTGTTCATCCAAATGACTTGATTACAACATGATGCAACAACAATATATTCAGCCTCTGTTGTAGATAGTGCTATGGTGTATTTTTTCTTGCTTAACCATGATACCAAACAATTTCCCAAAAATAATGTTGCTCCACTGGTACTATTTTGATCATCAACACTTCCTTCCCAATCTACATCAGTGAATGCTCTTAAAGTGAAGTCTTGATATTTTCAGTACCATAAACCATAATCCACATTACCTTTTAGATATCTAAGAATTCGTTTTACTGCAGCCACATGTGTTTCTTTGGGAGTTGATTGAAATATAGAAACCAATCCTACAACTAGCATCACATCTGGTCTTGTAGCTGTGACATATAGAAGGTTTCCTATCATAGATATATACATGGTATGTTCCACTCCCAAGGACTCATCATTCTTGCTTAACTTACAACCAATGATCATAGGAGTACTAACAGTCTTGGAGTTTTCCATCTTAAACTTCTTAAGCATGTATTTGATGCATCTGGTTTGAGAAATGAAGATTCCTTTGTCTGATTGATAAACTTGTAATACCAAGAAGAATCATTAATTCACCCAACATTGACATTTCAAATTCCTTCTTCATTTCAGAAGCAAAGTTTACACTTAGTATTTGTATATTTCTTCCAAATATGATATCATCCACATAAACAACAACAATGGTCATATTATTATCTTTGATATTTATGTAGAGATTAGTATCAATGTATCCTCTTTTATATCCTTGTTGCTTCAAGTAGCTATCTAGCCTTGAAAACCATGCTCTTGAGGTTTGACTGAGACCATAGAGTGCATTTTTTAGTTTGCAAACATAGTCTCCATTTTCTGGAAAGATGAACCCTTCAGGTTGTTCAGTATAGAATTCCTCTTCTAGTTTCCCATTCCAAAATGCCGACTTGAAATCCATTTGATATACTTTAATGTTTTTATAACATGAAAATGCCAAAATCATTCTGATTGCTTCAAGTATTTCTATAGGTGCAAAGGTTTCTTCAAAATCAATACCCTCCACTTGAGAATATCCTTTACACACTAATATTGCTTTGTTTCTTATCACTTTTCCATCTTCATTGAACTTGTTTTTGAAGAACCACTTGGTTCCTACAATATTCATGTTTGCAGATCTTGGAACTAGTTCCCATGTTTGGTTCTTCTCAATTTGATCCAACTCTTCATTCATGGATTTGATCCAATCAACATGTTTTATTCTTCGGCAAAGTTCTTAGGTTCCCCCACTGATAGTAAGGCTTGTTCATCAAATAGTAGTTTTCTTCTTGTACTAATTCTAGCATCTTTGTCACCTATGATTTGTGTTTCAGGATGATTCTTTTGTATTCTTCTAGATGGAGATTTTGTATCAAGTCTTGGAGTTATTGTGAATATTCTATTTTCTCATCTTCTCTTCTTCATCACCTTCATCATCATGATCACTTTCATCCTTTTTCAAGGCTTCCTTCTCTTCTTCACCACTTGTTCTTTCATCAACATCTTAGCTTTTTATTCTTCTTGATTTCATGTCATCTACCCTTACATATGCACTTTATATGATTTTTTGTAGCCTTTTATTGTAACGTCAATATGCTTTATTGGTGGAAAAATATCCTAAAAATATTCTTTCATCGGTTCTGGAGTCAAATTTACCAAGGTCATCTTCATTCCTCTTTATGTAGCACTTGCTGCCAAACACTATAAAATATTTGACTAAGGTAGGTATTCCATACCATAACTGGTAAGGGGTCTTTTCATTATTAACTCTGATTTGTCCTCTGTTTAGTATATAAACAATTGTATCTACTGCTTCCATCCAATATACATATGGAAGTTTCACTTCATTTAGCATAGTTCTGGCATCTTCTTGGACTGTCCTATTTTTTCTTTCCGCAACACCATTTTGTTGTTAATTTTTTAATGGTTATATCATATCTTATAACATTTAGCATCATAATAGTATAACCATAAGCAAATACATCACTGAAAGATAGAAAAGAACAACCACAAAAAAAACACAAATATTTATCACGGGAAACCCTCATAGGGAAGAAAACCCAACAAAACTTCCTATGTATAAGATGTATAAAAAATAAAATACAAGACCCCAGATAGGTGTGCCTCCTCCAACAGATATATCTCCCTCTCTCTTCTATGGATTGTGCACAAGTGAGTGTGTGTTCAAATGAGGAACACATCTCCTCTATTTATACTCTTTTCGTCACTTGACATTTAACCTAACAAGTCGTCCCCACTTAACTAAGTAGGCCGACTTCACTTAGGAAGACTCAATACAATATTATATTATATTCATTAGGGTACTATTGACTCGACTTACAATGGAGGCTTTACCTCATGACTCTATGATTTCCAAATACAATAGTAACGCCCCACTNCATCAGTAAAATACATTTAGAATATCCTTTGAAGTTACAATATTCAACACTCCCCCTTAACGAGAAGGTTATTCTACCGACAACATCATCATAGACTATAGGATACCAAAGAGATAGTTACAATAGTACATCGAGGTAATACATCTATACGTCATAGGAATTTTTCCACAATCAGTAACTGGAATAGTTCCTCTTTATCTTATTCATCACATGATCACTTGATCCTTTCTTTGTAAAAATGCTTCGATATTTCGATCCTTCATAGCAACACTTCGATATTCTAGATACGTTGTAGCAACACTTTGATCTTCTTGATCCTTTGCAGTAGCACTTCGATCTTCTGTAGTAGCCTTCTGATCTTCTCGATCCCTTATATAAGCACTTCGATCCTTTCAATCCTTTTGTAGCAACACTTTGATCCTTTTGGTCCTTTGCAGCTATACTTCGATCCTTCTTGATTATTTTCAGTTGCACTTTGATCTACTTGACCCTTCACTGTTGTACTTCGATCTACTTGATCCTTTTATACCACGCTACCTGCAGTGCACATGATCTATTTGTTGGATGATCAATCCTTATCACTTTAGGACATAAGTACAAGGACGATGCAATCCTCCATCAGCATGATCCATGAAATCGATCAGTTGAATCGTCTACAACTAAATGTAGATCTCAACCACACCTAGTGCCGGCCCTATCGTCTGTGAGGACTCATCATAGACCATCCATACCACACATGTTAGGACCACTCCACTTAGGTTAGGACCATTCCAAAGCGAGTGTTATTCTATTGTATCTACATATGATTGTATGAATACTCTCCATACAAGAGTATCATCTGCATAGAAAATCTCGACTACATACAAAATGTCAGTTCTGTCATCTCTGAGGACTCATCATAGAGCATCCAGACCACTAAGGTTAGGACCACATTTGAGCTAGTGTTTAATCTAAGGTATTCACAACTGACTATGATTATTCTCCATGCAAGAGTAACATATTGCAAGGTCATCCTTTAACTAGTAAGGACCACTCTCATGCACAAAGTGTTATACCTGTTATGCTCAAGAGAGGATACTATCGTCCACAAATAAATGTCAGACCATCATCACTGTAGTCCATCATCGATGCCAGTCTCAGCATTACTCCCCCTTTCTTAGGAAGTTTCATATTATCAACCTACTCCCCCTTTTTTTGAGGAGGGTTCATGTCCTTGACCGGATTCTTCCTTTTCAAAGAGGGTTCATGTCCTTGACATGATTCTTCCTTTTTGAAGAGGGTCCAACAATTGTAGTCCCATCACTCTTCCTTGCGAGGAAATTCCTTTCGAACTACACCAAGCTTGTTGTGGAAATATTCAAACTTTGTTAGAGACAGAGTCTTGGTCAGTATATCAACAACTTGCTCATCAGTACCCACATACTGCATCTTGATGGCTCCCTTTTGTACCATATCCCTTATGTAGAAATATCGGATTTCTATATGCTTTGATTTGTCATGGAACACCATATTTTCTGTCATCTTTATACAACTCTGGTTGTCACAGAAAATTACTGTGGTGTTCACCTCCATGTCAAATATTCCCAACATCAGCTTTCGAAGCCATATCGCTTCGCAACAAGTGGATCAAGCTGCGATGTACTCTGCTTCATCTGTACTGAGAGAAACACTAGACTAAACCAAATATCATGGCAGATCCCAGAAAATAACATCCACCTATGGTACTCTTTCTATTTGCGGCACTTCCTGCCCAATATGAATCCGTATATCCATAAAATTTGTAGTCATGATCTCTACCATAGTAAAGTCCCAAGTTTGTCGTGCCTTTAAGGTACCTCATCGTGCTTTGTAGCCATCAGGTGAACACATCTAGTGTTACCTAAATACCGACTCAAGGTGTTCACAACAAAGCATATATATGACCTTATGTTCATCATACACATCAACAACTCAATAATCTGTCTGTACTGAGTCATATGCACGAACTCTGATGTCTCATCAAACAACAACTTCATGTTTGTATACATGGTTGTGCCATGGATTTACAATCCAACATATCAAATATTCTTAATATTTCCACAGCATACTTTCCCTGGTTCGGAAAGATTCCTTATGAGCTCTTCCACACTTCCAGCCTGAGGAAATAATGCATCAATCCAAAATATTTCATATTGAATTCTTCAGTTATCTTCTTCTTTATTTTTGTGATATGTTTCTCATTTCTCGTCAAAAATAGATCATCCTCATACAACAATAGTATGACAGGTTCATCATTCATAACCTTAAGGTAAAGGTTAGGATCAACTTTATTCTCAGTAAAACCCAAGCTTTTCAAGAAGTTATCTATTCTTCCATACCAAGCTCTAGGAGTTTGCTTCAGTCCATACATAGTCTTTTTCATCTTACATACATGAGTCACTCTGTTTTCGACTTCAAATACTATTCGATGTAAACCTATTCCTCAATCACACCATTGAGGAAGGTTGTCTTTACATCCATCTAGTGTAGATCCCACTTCATCATGGAAGCAAGTGCCGTGATAGTTCTAATGGAAGTGTATCTTGCTCCTCGAGAAAATGTCTCTTCATAATCAATTCCCTTTATGAGATAATCCTTGAGCCATAAATCTTGCCTTCCATTAGCAACATATACACTTGGAATATACCACACTCTTTCTTTCTGGTTTGGGTACTATATCACAAACATCATTCTGGTATTATTCCATTATTGCATCTACCATGAGTTCATTATGTCAGGTTATCAACATGTCCTAGTCTTCCACATTCAACCTTGAAGGTTTGGACCCACTTTATTCTTGGTAAAGTCTCGGTCCATCAGGAAGTTGTCCATCATGCCGTATCATGTCGAACTCAGAGATATTCTGTAGTCACTCTCCCTGAAGAGGAGCATCATCCTCCCTCTACATTTTTTACTCTATGTATCGAAACATTATGTACTGGACTTATAGGTAGCATCCATCTCAGGTTACTAGATACCAAGATCCCTTTATTTTGAACTTTGTCGAAAATTTCCTCTTGCACCCATCTGTGAGCTTGTTGTATTCTATAGGTTTCCATCTTTAACCTTATAGCAAAGGTTAATATATTACTCACTCTAGGTGATCTGTCAAGCTCTTGGATGTGTTTATCTATGGGTGCCTTCTGAGCTTGTACAAAGCATATTTTGTACAGGTGGTTCTTTCCTTGATATAAACTTCTATTGGAGAAGTGTGTCTAGTCAATAGAGTATGTCATGCCATATTCTATTCTTTATGAGACAAACCACGAACCTTTATTTGTACACTTCTTCTTGTATATCCATATGGAAGATACTACGGATTTCCCTTCAAGTCTCAGAATCATATCCTAGACATCATTCCCCATGATCAAATGTTTCTCTTTAATCATAAATTCTTCCAGGTCTGGAAGGGTTTGCATCAATGATGTCACACAACTAGAGTGTGTCTAAGGCCTCTCATGCCCAAGATGGTCTTCATCTCTCTAGGTAGATCTACGCTCTTTGAAGCTATTTCTTTCGTCATGGTGTCCCTGACCCTGGGAGCTTCAGGTTCATGTTTATTGGAGCAAATCTTGAATTTTCATCACTTGTTCTCAGGAAAAATTCTCACCCTCCTTTTCTTGTAGGTGGTTATACATGACCCTTCCTATAAGTCAAATACACCAGTTGCATGGTTATAACAATTTCATAGGACATATGCATAATGACAAACTCTTGTGCATCATGCAATTGTTTAGCCAATACAACATTCATCCATATCTCATGAAAACTTTATAGATGCCTTCCATCTCTACCATGACATAATTGAGATTGTGCACTTAATCCAATATGTCAGCAAAGAGGTTTCAGTCTAGATAAGTAACAATGGAGAGTTGTATAGCACCATGGGATACTTACCCATCACATGCATATTAGTAGTATACTATCATTAATGCAAACATTCTATCATGCATAATACACAACATATATAGGAAAGACAATTCAAATACTTATCCTTGTTTTCTTTGTCTTTATCTCCTTCTAGATCTACATCTTCTTCTTTGACCAGTGAGATTGCTTCAATCTCATGCTTGCTTGAAAGCTTTTCAGGAATGTTGCTTCTGGTGGACCTAGGGTTTGACAAATATACCCTAATTTTTCAACTGAGGTGTCTTTCAGATCTGATTGGATAGAAATATTCATCTCCTCAAGGAGAGCTGAGCTGTATACTCATTTTCCCAAAACTGTGATCAAAACTGCCAAATATCTGATGCCCTAGTTTTTTTAATTCCTTCTATAGAAATTCCTAATATTGTTTATGCGGTATCTCTGAAATTACTGCACTACTGTGTCTGAAACTTCGTACTAAGGTAGCCTTGTCTGTCCTATTTCCAAAACCACAGGTTAGAGCAGAATTGGTTTCACCAATTGGGACTTATGTGAGTTTTCCCAAGGTGACTTATTTCAATAATGTTCAACGTAAAAAACTTGTACAAAATTTTACATGTTGCCGTTTCATCTTCTGGGTCTAAAACTTTTACCATAGAAATTAAAGTTCGTGCCCTATCTAGAACATCTTACGAAATTTTATTTTGACCTTCGTATCCAGAGATATAGCGATTCTCCCTAGGTCACCTGTTTAAGGCTGAATCTCGGGAGAGGCTCGAACCCTGACTTGGAGGAATCATATATCCCATAATATAGAGAATACTAGGATGAAACGCTTACACAAGGTTCACCAGGAATTATATTGGGCCTGTAAAATTTTTTTCTCTTCAATACTTCTCCAACTAGTTTTAGTATTTTAGGGTTTTCAACCATGAAACCCACAAGATCTTCACTTACTGAAACCATTTCATAGCGCCTTCGTTCATAGGATATTAAATATTTATCCTAATTTCACTAGATATTGATAATTACTTACAAAAATAATTTTGTTGATCCCCCCTTGCAATACATGTTTCCAATTTAAAAACCCCTATTTTTACAATATATTCCTTATTTTTACTAGAAACCCCTTTTCACACCCCCCAATATCTATAAATCCCCCATAACCTATTCCCTACCCCAAATGCCTACAATATATTGACCTTGATTTTCATAATTAAAAGCCCCCGTTTATGAATTAACATGATAAGATATTGCTCAACAAGGTGAATCCTTCGTGATGAAACCCTAAACTTCAATAGTTGTAGTTGTAGCATTGTTTCGGCTGCACAAAGACTTCTTTCAGGGTGGATCTGATACCATGTTAATTTTTTAATGGTTATATCAGATCTTATAACATTTAGCATCATAACAGTATAACCATAATCAAATAGATCACTGAAATATAGACAAGCATAGCCACACAAAGAAAACACACCCAAATATTTATCCTGGGAAACCCTCATGGGGAAGAAAACTCAGAAAAACTTCCTCTCCATAAGATGTATAAAAAGTAAAAGATAAGACCCTAGATAGGTGCGCATCCTCTAGCAGATATATATATATATATATCTTATGTGTTGTGCACAAGTGAGTGTGTGTTCAAATGTGGAACACATCTCCTCTATTTATACTATTTTCGTCACTTGAAATTTAACCTAACAAGTCAGCCCCACTTAACTAAGTAGGCCATCTTCACTTAGGAAGAATCAATACAATATTATATTATATTCATTAGGGTACTATTGACCCAACTTACAATGGAGGCTTTACCTCATGATTCTATGATGACCAAATACAATAGTAACACCTCGTCGGAGGAATAATAACATCTCCCATGGGTTACATCAGTAAAATACATTTAGAATAGCCTTTGAAGTTACCATATTCAACATTTGCTGAGGTGTCTTTGGGGCAGAAAACTGTCTTTTAATTCCATGGGTTTCACAAAATTCATTAAATTCACTTGAAGTGAATTCACCTCCATTTTTTAACCTTAAACATTTGATTTTCAAATTTGTTTCATTATCAAATTTTTCTTTGAAAATTTTAAACTTCTCAAAAGCTTCTTATTTTTCTTTGAGAAATGTAACCCAAGTCATCCTTGTATAGTCATCTATGAACAACATGAAATCGTACTCTCCTTGAAAGGTCTTAATTCTTGTTGGTCCACAAAGATCTGTGTGAATTATTTCTAATGGATGTGAGGTTATATGTTCTTTTGTTTTGAAGCTGGTTTTAGTTTGCTTCCCATGTTGACAATATTTACAAACTAAATTTAGAGGCTTCACAATCGATGGAAATTCCCTTACAGCCTCCTTCTTACTTACTTTCATAATATTGTCAAAGTTTAAGTTCCCCATTATTCTATGCCACAACCAACTTTTATCAATCATACTCATGTAGCATTGTTCTTCATTTTCCAAAATGTATACATTACTTGAATTTCTTACACCAGTCCCAACAAGTCTTCCCGAGTCCTTTTTTCTGATTTCACATTTCTCAAAGTCAAAAGTGCAGATGTGCCCTTGATCACATGTTTAACTTACACTGAGTAGATTAGGCTTTAGGTATTCCACTAGCAACACATTTTCAACTTTGAACTTATTATTGATAGAAGTTGCACCTTTGCCAATTTTTTTGGAAGACATATTATCCCCAAAAGCGACTTTTCCCTTATTATCTTTTCTTAGGCTTATGAACTTGTTAGGATCTCATGTCATATGTTTTGAAAACCCATTTCCAATATGATATAGATTATGCTTTTCTGTCACAAATAGAGCAATCATGTATTCTTCCTCCTCTTTATTTTTCTTCCCACTCTTTCTCTGTTTTTTGTCTTAAAACTCTTTTGTAGCATCCTTCTCTACAGGAGTAAATAGTTCACAATCGCTTGCTATATGTCCATGGTTATTGCATTTGTAACACTCTAATTCATATATTTGAAGAGCTGTAAGAAATTTATGGTTTCTTAGTTTTGGTTTGTTACTAGATGCATTCTTCTTGTAGTCACGAAACTTTCCATATGCTCTGCAATTTGGGGATTTATGACCAAAATTATTAAAATAGTAGCAATGACAAAAAATATATATGGTGATATCTACTTGTCATTGGTATTCCAGGCATCACATTACTTCTATCATTGTCATGAGAGGATGGAGCAGATTTCTTTATTTCTTCCTTTTTAATTTGACTCTTCATTGCATAAGCATAACTTCTTTTATTTCTACCTTGGTTTGTGAGGGAGGAACATTCTGGCTTCTTTTCTTTGTCATATCCTAATCCAAATTTATCTCTTGATGCTCTTTGGCTACTCAAGATGTCATATAGAGTCTTTGAACTGTTTTCAAATTTTGACTAAATAGTTTCTTTATCAAACTTCTTTCTAAGGTGCATAATCTCTTCTTCAAGACTTTCAGATTCTTGTATACTCTTTTTGAGATGCAAATCTAGATCCTCTTTAATCTTCTTGGCCTCTTGAAGCAGGGTCTTCAATTCACTAATGATTTGGTTTGACTGTTTGTTCTTTTTCCTGCATTTTTCAAGTTCTTCAAGAGTACTAATGAGTTCAACATTTAGGTCTACTTCTCCTTCCTCATCTGATTCACCATATTGAATTTGAGTTTCTATTCCCATGAATATAATTTCTTCATATTCGCTTATCTCTTCATCTTCACTTTCTTCCTTGGAATATAAGTTTTTATTCTTTTTTCTTAAATGTCTTCTTGTACGTGGTATTACTCTTTTGATCTTTCTTATGACAAAAAGGTTCATCATCATCATTATCTTCTTGTTTTGGGTAAGGACACTTTGAGGAAAATTGACCAATCCTTCCACGGTTAAAACACTTCAAGGGTAGCTTTCCTTTGTACTTTCCAATACCTCTCTCACGTTTGTTGATGAAAAGAGCTTCTTCATCATCTAGGTTCTTTGATTGGTTCTTGGATAAGGCTTCAGAATTCTTTGGTTCTTTTGAGACCTTAAATGCTGCTTCTTTTCTTGAAGGTTGATTTTGTCCTTTTCTCATTTCATATGCAGTGAATATCCCATATAGTTCATCTATTGTCATGAGGTCAAGATCATCTCATTCTTCTAGAGTAGATAATTTTGAGTCATACTTCATGGGAATGGTTCTTAGTACTTTGTCAACAACTTCTCTCTCCTTTATTTCTCCTCCAAGGCCTCTAATAGCATTTACAATTTCATCTACTCTTAAAAGATATTCTGCAGTATTTTCTTCCTCTTTCATTTTTAGACTTTCAAAATTTCCTTTGTATGTCTGAAGTTTGGATTGTTTGACTTTGGATACTACTTCATAGACTTTTTTTATTTTTTCCCAGGCATATTTGGATGTTTTGCATTGCATGACTTTCACAAACACTAAATTTGTTAACCCACTCAAGATTGCATTCATGGATTTTTCATTGGCCTCATATTGGTCTAGTTCATCTCTGTCTAAAGGTAGGTCATTTGGTATTTTGTACTCTTTTTCAACATACCTCCATACTTTGTATCCAAGAGACATTAGATGGGACTTCATTCTTACACTCCAATATGCATAATTATCTCTTGTAAATAATGGAGGTATGGTGGTGGCTAGCCCTTCATGTTGATCCATAGTGGTTTTTAATGGGATCTTCTGATGATTAAACTGTAGTGAAGGATCCTTGTTTGATACCAATTGTTGATTATGCAACAATACTAAGGGGGGGTGGGTTTAATCAGTATTGCATTCCTTTTTCTTTTATTAAAACAATTAGTACAAGACACAAAAAGAATCAAACAAGTTAGGACATAGAATTTATCATGGAAACCTTAAGGAGAAAACCACAACTCAAAATCATTAATAAGATGAATTTTACAAAATCGTTTATCTACTACTACAAAAAGGATGCATCAACACCCCATATTTTTTCTTGCTACAACAGACAAGGATGCTACAACACCCCAGTTCTTCTACTTGCTACAATATACAAAGATGCAACAACACCATGTTTTCTATCCACTACTGGAAGGAGGATGGGACCCCCTGCAGGCTTGTTTCTTCCCTAACACCACCCTGCCACCTTGATATGTTTTATCAATTTTCCATATTTCCTTTTTAACTCTTTCAAAGACAATTCTTCATTTCACTGGACTCTGCTTCTTCTTGCTGCTGCTCCGATATTTACTGTAGAGACACTTTCTTCCTCTCAAATCTCTGTCTATAGATACTTTTAACACAAATCTCACCACATCTATTCATTATTGGAAACTCATGTATTTTCTTTTGAACCATCACACAACTATATCATAACCTTTCTGAAATGATGATCTTCATCATTAAGTTCAGTTTTAATAGAACTTAGATTTTGGAGAGTTAACTAAAATTAACTTATCTCTAATTTTAGATGTTCTGCCAAATTATTCTCCTTCACCTAGCGGATTTGCTTATGAACATTGATCTTCTCAGCGATCGTTCTCATTTGCTGATGAAATATTATGGAACGATGATTACGTTCAAATTCCGTGGACCGATATTGCCACTATCTTCTGCTTATTTTCACGCAGCAGAATCCTACTCTATCTTTAATATGACAATGATAACTATCCAACTGTTGATCTAATATCCATAGTTATCTTTCTACAAACCATATTTCTTCTTCCACAATTACCTTTCCACAACAAAATATCCACATTTATCTTTTCTGTAATCACCTTCCCCAATTGCGGACTACGGATTGCAGGCATGCATTTCCCAAATTTCAAAAGACAACTTACGCAATTATCTGGCTGCAACATTCTTTTCGCAATCAGGTTGTAGATTGCAGATTGTATTTTGTGGATTGCGGATGTTCCTAAAAAAAATTTCTTAAATGGGCTTCCACAATATCCTCCCTCAATTTTATTTCCGGAACTCCTGTGAACTGTTGATTGCTTGTGGAATACCCCTCATCCATTGGTCGGCTATCAAACACAGAACTTAATTTTGGCACTCTGAAATGTTATCTACCACACACATTTACTTTTTGGATCCTTTCCCCAACTGTTGATAATCACTCTTAGATCGTAGTCCTTCAATTTTGTAATACAACTTGCATTGTTCTAATTCCTCCTGAATTTTAACAAGCTCGTATCTTCATGTAATTCCTCCTGAATATTAACAAGATCGTATCTTCATCTAATTCCTCCTGAATTTTAACAAGCTCATCTCTTCATGTGTCGGATTCAATCCTGACCATCGATCTCTACCTTGCCTCGTCTTCAACCGTTCATCCTTGTAAGACTTAAAGCACTATTTATTTTCTGGATCTCCATCGATTCTTATAGTGATAGATGGCTGGTCAATGAACATGTACCATGGTTATTTTAGAACTCAATGAACTGATCAGAGAATCTATTAATCCTCCTCATCGATTTGCATCTGAAAATGTCCTCTTAATCTTTTGTATCTGACACTTGTCAAAACATGGTTTTTTCTCATTTTGGCAAGTTTACTTCTTGCACATGTGACCACCAGAAAGAAAGCTAAAAATTGTGGGTAGATGGACATATCACCAAAGAAAAGACCCATGTTGTTTGATGAATTTATTGACACAAATACTACATTTGGTGGGCATTTGAAAAATGTCCTTATGAACTTATATGGATTCTTACTTTCATCAAACTTGGAAGGTGAAGTATCCAAAGCATGGGGGACAACCTGCTGATTTTATTTATGCCAACTTCATCCTACATGGCATGTCATCATGTCCTAGGTTATTCCTTTGTCATTACTGAACTTCTTTGAAATCAATGACAACCATACTCAACAATTAGAGGTTGGATCAGAGCAAACGTTTTTGCTTTTTGTAAGGATTTTATGGAATATGTAAATCATATTTTTGTTCATTGTCATTTTTTTTGGCCAAATTTGTAAATATATCTGTGTTATCTTGAATAATTTTTAGACTTGGGGGAGGATCTCCTTTGAGCAAAATTTCCATTAGTGGTTCATCATTTGTTCTGAACATACAACTTTACCAACATTCACCTCTTGGGGAATTTGGAATTCAAGGACTGCTCATATATTTGAAGATAGGTATTAGTAATTGAGGACATATGTGATAAAATTATCAATATGTACATAGATTACCATTTAGGAGAAACCACTCATCTAAAGAAAATAATTGTGATTGATATGGATTTTTCACAGGATTCCACGGGTTTCTTTGATGGGGCTACACAATATGGGATATGTGCAGTTGGGGTACTTAACATGCTTAATGGGGACCATGTTTTGAAAATGAAGCTGAATTGTAAATGAGGTTCTTATACGAAGGCTGAATTACTAGCACTTTTGTGTTTATGTAAGGTAGTGTTATCCTTTGGTCTTGATTCTATTAACATCTATGGGGATTATTTAGTGGTTATAAAGTGGGAAAAGGGTCGATAAAATTTGCAGGTTTAATAACTAACAAATTGGTGTTAGAGAATTAAAAAGCTCCTTTAAGACTTCTATAGCATTGACATTATCCATATCTATCGAGAAAACAATCAAGAAGCCTATATTCTATCTAAAGAGGCTTTGTGTGGAGAAGAAGGTGTTATCACTTAGATTTTCCTTTGGTTGTGGAAGAAAAGTCTTGAGGTAAACACAAACCTACTTTAGGTTGGAATCTGACCTTTCTAACTAGAGAGAGCTCTCTAGGAATCTTGTTGACTTAAGGATATTTCAAATAAGTATTAAAATTTGAAAATAAAGGATAGGTCTATGAGATATTATAGGTTTTTTTTAAAGATTTATGGCAGAAATGTTCAGAGAGGGACCATTGGGCATGGAGTCAGAAAATGGATATTTTATTTCAATTATTGGAGACAAGCAAAAAGTTTATGACAGAGGAAAGACATGTATAATTTTGCAAACAAATTTATATCTGAAGAGATGGAAGAAGAAAAATAAGAACATTCCATCAATATTGAGCATTTGACATGGATGATTCCAATATTAACTTGAGAAGAAAAAATGTATTCAATATCTAAGTACGATGAACTAGAGCCTTTCTCATGAATTATGACCATATAATTTCACCTAGATATGCAAAAAATAACAAAATGGAATTTAAACAAACAAAGGAACATTCACATGAGGAAAATTGCAATCTGCAAATTGACAACACTTGAATATTTGTCACTTTGAAAATTTGACTCCAAAATATTCATTAATCTCAAAAATGAATTTTTACATTCATAAAGGTCCTTTTTATCTCTCAGGTATGAACCCTTTTTCATCCTTTTTCATGTTAATATATAGAACCACCCCATCTTTAGTTCAAGATTCGATCCTTCTAGCTCCTTTCCCAAAACACAAAACAATTACAAAATCAAGATACGTGTGTATGTGGAAATTGAACCCAATGATAGATTAATTTTACTCTCAACAATTATCAAATGAACATACAAAATCACTCACAAAAGAGACTGAATAATGAGTTGAACACTAAACTGTATTGAATAAGTGTACAATAGCCAACCCTGTAACATAATAGGTTGCTGTATTAAATAATTACATAAGGGATTCGAATGCATGAGGAGCAATTCGAATCTAGCATAAAGCAGGCTTACTAAAATTAAGCAAATCCCCCATAGGTGCAAAAAGTTGATCCCAAATAAGTCATGGAGCTCACGAATTGGAAAAATCACTTAGGAAAGCTAAAGAGTGATGGAATGACAACTCATACATGCTTTTCCAAGGAGAAAAGAGTGGAGGATGTAGAGGACAAAAAACTAGTTCACCTCACCTAGTCAAACTTTCCCAATTGCCTTAAAGCACTGAAAAAGCAGGCAATAAAGCAGAAAAAATAGAAGGGTGCTTAGGAGGCCAGGAATAAAGCAGATTTGATTCCTTGAGGTTTCCCAAGTGCTACATGAGTCAAATAAGGAAAGTTTGACCACTATGGATAGGTAAATGACAACTTGCATAAGGTGGGACACATGTACTAGGCAAATGAGACAAAAATAATTAAATTAATGTCTAAGGTAGCTAACTATGGGTTGATTATTCTAACACCCCCCCTTAATCCTGACTTATGAGTAATATATCAGAAAATTATAGGGCCTAGCAACAAGGCTTAGTCACCCTTTACATACTGCATGTCCATTTAAACAAGGAAAGAGGCAAAAACCACATGGGAAAATCCTCCCTTAAACATGGACTGTAAAACAAAATTTGGAAATCTTGTCTTCGCTCATGCTTCATAGCATGAACAAAAATCCCCAGCAGTGATTTGAGATTGCTGAAGGTCTTCTCACAAAATGCTTTGGTGAAGATATCAGCTACTTGTTTTGAAGATGAACAGAAGAGTAGGTGAATGGTGCCATCATGCACAAGCTCTCTGATGTAGTGCATATGGATCTCAATGTGTTTGGTTCTCTGCTTCTGAACTGGATCTTTGCAGATTCAAATGGTACTTTGGTTATCACAGTAGATGGTAGTTGATTACTCTGATTCGAAACCACACTCTCCAAGTAATCCCTGCAACCATAAACATTGAGTTGCTGCATTAACAACTCCTCTGTACTCTGCTTCTGTAGATGAGAGTGCAATGGCACTCTGTTTCTTGCTTGACCAGCTGATTGGCCCTTCTGCAAGCATGAGCACATATCCTAATGTGGAATTTTTGTCTGTTCTATCACCTACCCAATCACTGTCAGTAAATCCAATCAAATCAAGATTAGATTTTGCTTTATAGAAGATCCCATGTGTCCTTGTTCCTTGAACAAAGTTAAGGATCCTTTTGGCTACTTCCAATGGATCTCATGAGGCTGATCCATGTATCTAGAAGCCACACTTACTGCATAAGAAATATCAGGTCTAGTATGTGTCAGATACAACAAACATCCAATCAATTGCCTATAAAGTGTATTGTTTACCATAGGTGAAGAATCAGCTTCTTCCAGCTTCACTCCTGAAAGGAAAGGAGTTTTGCTTGCTTTGCAATCCTTCATTCTGAATTTGTTCAACAAATCCAAGGCATACTTGGACTGGTGCACCTTGATTCCAGCTTTGTTTTGTGCAATCTCAAGCCCCAAAAATTGGCTTAAGAGCCCCAAATCTGTCATGGAGAAGGCTTGGTTCATTGCTCCCTTCAAGGAAGCAATCTCATCCTTTGAGCTTCCTGTAATGAGGAGGTCATCAACATATAACACAATGATCATTAATGAACCATTAATTAACTTCAAATAGACATTTGGATCTGATTTGCACCGAACAAAATTCAATGATTGCAAGAAGCTATCGATCTTGGCATACCAAGCCCTGGGGGCTTGCTTTAGCCCATACAATGACTTTCTCCACCTGCACACAATAGAAGGGTTAGTAGCAAAACCTTGAGGCTGCTGCATATATATCTCTTCAGTGAGATATCCATTCAGGAAGGCACATTTTACATCCATGTGATGTACCTCCCATTGCTTTGAGGCTACAATGGCTAGGGCTAGCCTGATGGAATCCATCTTTGCCACTGGGGCAAAGGTCTCATTGTAATCTATCCCATGAACCTGTGAGTAGCCCTTGGCTACCAATCTGGCCTTCTACTTTAGTGGTGAACCATCAGAAGAAAATTTGGTCTTGTAGACCCACTTACACTGAACTAACTTCCTCCCTGGGGGAAGATCCACTAGCTCCCATGTGTTGCTCTTCTGGAGTGAGCTGAACTCTTCCTTCATGGCTGCTTGCCATATTGGATCTCCTGCTACTTCTTCATATGTTTGAGGATATTATTCCACCATCAAATCTCATTTCTCAGCAAACATAGGATCCTTCATGCACATACCACTCTCAAATTGAGATCTAGTCCTCCTTGGGTCATTGGGATCCCCAGCTATCTCTCCTGCTGCATGTAGTGTCTTGGCTTCCCATTTTGGCCTTGTAGGGCTGTTAGGGTATGAAATAAACTAATCACTATCATACATATCAGAATCAGCATGTTCAACAAACTCTTCACTTACTTTCAAAGGTTCAGGTGGTGAAGAGGTTTCTCCAACTTCCACTGCTGCAAGGGGTTCTTCTTGAAACTGAACACACCTTTCGATGAAGGCTTTGTTTGTGCTCAAATTTATCATTTTGTACCATTTTTAATCTTCAGAGTATCCAACAAATAGACACTCTTGGCTTTGGGGCTGCAAAGCCTTTCTCTTTTCTATTGGAATTCTAGCCCAAGCCCTTGAGCCAAAAATCCTAAAATGGTCACATCTGGCTTGTGCCCACTCCATGCTTCGAAAGGAGTCATGCCATCAAGCTATTTATGAGGCACCCTATTCTAGATATAGGCTGCACAGTTGATAGCTTTGGCCCAGTACTTTGGTGGCAAATGTTTGGCCTCCATCATGCATGTTGCCATCTCCTTCAGTGATCTGTTCTTCCTCTCAGCAACACCATTCTGCTGTGGTGTGTAAGGGATAGAATGCTGCATATGAATACCTGCATTTGCACAATAATTAATAAAATCATACTTGACATACTCACCACCATTGTCATATCTGAGGACCTTGAGTTTCCTCCCAGACTGGTTTTCAACCAAAGCCTTAAAGACTTTGAAGAGGCCAAAAACTTTAGACTTGTGTTTCAGGAAGTAAACCCAGCAATACCTAGAAAAGTCATCTATGAAAGTCAATGCATATTTGTCCTGGATCATGGAAATATGAGGGAATGGGCCAGAAACATCACTATGTATCAGCTCGAGGGGTGCAAAGGTTCTCTCATGACTAGCTCTCTCAAATTTATGCTTTCGGTGTTTTCATAGGATACAACCTTGGCAGACTCCTTTGGAAAATTTTATCTTGGGAAACCCTATGACCATCTCTTTTTCACTAAGATCAGAAAGATACTTGTAATTTAGGTGGCCAAATATTTCATGCCAAAGCTTGCTTGCTTCATTAGCATGAATCAGAAGATCAGAGGGGTTTGAGTAGGGTAGGAAGTGTGAGAACATGTATACCCTCTGAGCATGATTCACAACTCCTTTTGTAATGACTTTACCACTTGAGATCTTTGTGATCTCAACTTCATCAGGGGAGAATATGACCTTCTTAGGAGACCCAATGTGAGTCATCTGGTACACTGACAAGAGGTTGGAGGCAAGACCAGGCACATACAACACATTGCTGAACTGACCATGATCAAGATCAATCCTCCCTTTACCCAAACTTTCAGTGAGAGAGTCATCTCCCAGTACTATAGGTGGTCCCTTCGACATGTCAAGTGAGGAGAATGCCTCCTTGGTCGAAACCATGTGTCTTGAAGCTCCAGAATCAATGATAAAACTGGGTGAGCTTGATGTGCCAGCAACCAATGCATGAACTCTCTCTCTGTCATCTGAACTTGATCCTCCTTCTCTCTTCTTTGAGCTGTCTGGAAGGGAGATGCCATTATTCTCCAGGAGTTGGGTCAGCATGTCTATTTGCTTCTTCATACAAGAGATTTCAGTGTGATTGCCCTTATTGCAGTATGCGCACTTGCTCATTTCTCCTTTGTTTTTCTTCTTCTGGTAGTTCTTCTTGGAACCTTGTGGCTCCTCCGGAGACTGTTTCTTGTCTCTCTTTTGCTTAGGTGGATTTTTAGCTTTCTTTTTTCTTTTTGAATCCACCTTCGAATCTCCAGCAATTAGAGCTTGAGATTTGGATGGTTTGATGGTGCCCATCATCACCAGCTTGTCCTGTTCTTGTGTGAGAGATTCCATGAAATCTGCAAGGCTAGGAATCTTCTAGGTTCGAGCTGTCAGTTTTGTGGCATAGAAGGTCGAAAAAAACACTGAATAGTCAAGGCCAAGCTTTGAGAGAATGGCCAAGACCAGCTGATCATCCTTCTTTTCGATCCCACACTGTTTCAGCTGCAAAACAAGTGCTTTGAACTTGGAGAAATAGAGTTGCAGAGATTCAAAGCTATTGGGACTCAGGGAAATCAGCTCATTTTCGATTTGATGTCCCCTCATCTCATCTGTCTTTCCAAAAATATCAGTAAGCTTCTCCCATACTTCATTCGGTGATGTCAATCCATCAAGATGGAAAAGGAGGTCTTTGGAAATACTCAGACACAGGAGACCATAGGCCTCATCCCTCCTGTTGTGCCATTTTATCTTCTCTGCAGCTGCATTGGGCTCTGCTTTTGTTTCCATAGTCACCCTATAGAGGCCTTTCACTCTCAACAGTATCTCCATCTCTACTTTCCATTCAAAGAAATTGAAAGGAGTCAAGATGATCTTCTGAGATTGATCCATAGCTTAGAAATTGTCCCCGCTGTCAGTAGAAGGCTCCCGGTCACTGATGTCGAACATGTAAAACAATTTTGAAGGAGAGAAATTGATCTACAATGTCTCTGATACCATGTGGAAATTGAACCCAGTGATATATTAATTTTACTCACAACAATTATCAATTGAACATGCAAAATCACTCACAAAAGAGACTGAATAATGAGTTGAACACTAAACTATATTGAATAAGTGTACAATAGCCAAACCTGTAACATAATAGGTTGCTATATTAAATAATTACATAATGTATTTGAATGCATGAGGAGCAATTCGAATCTAGCATAAAGCAGGCTTACTAAAATTAAGCAAATCCCCCATAGGTGCAAAAAGTTGATCCCAAATCAGTCATGGAGCTCACGAATTGGAAAAATCACTTAGGAAAGCTAAAGAGTGATGGAATGACAACTCATACATGCTTTTCCAAGGAGAAAAGAGTGGAGGATGTATAGGACAAAAAACTAGTTCACCTCACCTAGTCAAACTTTCCCAATTGCCTTAAAGCACTGAAAAAGCAGGCAATAAAGCAGAAAAAGTAGAAAAAGCAGAAGGGTACTTAGGAGGCCAGGAATAAATCAGATTTGATTCCTTGAGGTTTCCCAAGCGCTACATGAGTCAAATAAGGCAAGTTTGACCACTATGGATAGGTAAATGACAACTTGCATAAGGTGGGACACATGTACTAGGAAAATAAGACAAAAATAATTAAATTAATGTCTAAGGTAGCTAACTATGGGTTGATTATTCTAACAGTGTACACTAATATATAACTTTTAGGAAATAGTTACATCAATATAGTAGTTTATGTACCTCCTTCATAGTCTAAAATATTAGCTATTACAAAATATAATAAATCATTAATACCCAATTTACTACAAAATAGGGTTTTAGTTCAAACTTCAAACTCCTATTATGTAGTGGAAATATTCATATTCACATGTGAAACATTTTTTACCATGTTCCAATCCATTTGAGAGTGAAAATGAATGACTTGAGAAATCCTGGACCATAATGTGTATCTTAAGAACTTTTGTAGTGGCGGACTCTGTTTTTACACTGTGAGCGCTACAAGAGTTACTAAAACTGTGTAGAATTTTGAAGAATTCCCTAACTTATATTTTATCAAAACCGATTCTTGTTGTAGATATTCTAAGGTGTTTTGAAACATGCAATATATCAGCATACCAACTAATACCTTGTTTTTATCTCCAAATAAAATTACAATGAACCCTAATTACATCCAACATTAGGGCTTGTGAGTGGAAGTTGTTTCTATATGAAAACTAGAAAATCAACCTATGTATGCCGTTATCTTTCCTTAATGAATCAATCCAAAATAATACAAGAACCTAAGAGGATCCCAAAGAAACCATGCATGTAAATTGATATCCATGCCTCATTATACTGCCAAGGAAAAACAAAGGAAAATAATACTTTACTCCACATAATGACTCCATATTGTTTTGATGTTGATATACCCTCATAGTAGCCAAATATATGATACAAACTGAGTTGGAGAAAAACCAAGAATTTATGTAATGTTCCCAGCTTTATTCTATCCTTTGGTTCTACAAAACTACAATTTCCAGAACTCTCGTAGTCCATTCTCTATTTTTGTACTGCATGTGCTATAGAAGTTTTGGAAATTACTAAAATTTTAGAATTCATACATGCATACTTAGACTCCCTCCTGAAGGATAGAAAAACTGTTAATTTTCTCTCTTTTATGCTTGATATCTATTCATGCATGCTTCCACACCTTTTGTTGAATATATTATTTCCCCTCTTGATGGCCATGCTTCTCTTTTGTTAATACCTGAGTGTTATGAATACTTTCCTTTCTAAGTAATAATAGGTAGCCATTTATCACAATAGGGTTTGTTTTCAAAAAGTCTAACTATCGAAAACACAACATGATTGTCTATACCTAGTAAAAACTATGGTTATGGTGTAAGAAAGATTTCATTTCTTCTGAAAAATCCACTTCATGCATAAGCTTGACGTTGCTTACTAACGTTTCTCCCCTTTTGACAAATTTTAGTTATTCTTTGAATGCTTTGTTCTTGGCCTATAATTAGGTGTTTCTTCTATAGAGGTTTTGTATCCGTTTTCTGGAGGAAAATTCATTTACCAAACTCCTATTAGTGTCATATAACACACCTTATATTATATGTAACTCTTTTTCCAGATTCCCACTGTACCTTCTACTTTCCTCTTTAAGCTGCATGTTTTCCTCTTTTTCTTTTTGGAGCTCTGATTTCAAATGGTCAATATCAGACTTAGTCTCATCCTTGTTTGTAAAAGATAGTGTTTTGGAATATTTATAGGCAGGTTGAGAAGGGGACGTAGGGAGACCTTTGGTTGGTTCCTCCTATTTTGGGTGTGTGGGAGAAGTAGGGACATCTTGAGGACGATCTTCTTCATCTAGTTGAATGGAATATTGATGAGTTTTAGGTGGCATTTCAGATGCAGTTGCAGGAACTTTCTTTCCTATGGAAATAATACCTCTAGAAGCAGACTTGTTCCAAGGCCTTCTTTCCACTTCCTTCTCAATTATTTTTGGTGTAAAATCCGGCTTCTTCCCTTTAAATTCCTTCTTTTTAACTTCTACCTCTGACTCTTTTTTAATTATTGCCGACCTCTCTTCTATTTTAATTGATGTTTCCTCCATTTTCTCCTTTATTTTCTTTTTTTCTTCATCTTTTGGGTCTTTGAAGTCTTGTAATAGTGGTTTTCTTCTCCTCTGTTATGGTAGGGGTATCATCCCTTGCTTCCTTCCTTTTCCCTTTGTCATCTAGGTTTTATCTAGAATTAGATTGGATTTCTTCAGCTCTGACAAGGGTCTCAATTTCTTCCCTTCTTCTTTTCTTTGTCAGGGATGTTTTTCCTTGGTGTTGGTGTCATTATATCTAGGTCATACCCAAATAAGAAGATGAAGGTGTTCCAAACTCTTCCCATCTTCAGCAACTCCTCCATCACCAATAATTTAATTAGGCCAAAATGAAAAATGTAGCAGTCAATCTTAGATCCCTTTTATTGTGCTTTGTCCACCATTTCCCTAGGATTATGAAGAGATAGAAGGGCATACCCACAGGTTTATTCCCTATGAAATGGAGAAAACACCTAAAATGGTACTGATATATGTTGTCAAAATGACCCTCACAATTTAAATATTTATGGATTACCAACAGAAGGTTCCCATATTGTTTGTTCAACCATGTATTGGGAACTCCATTTACCGGGTTTTCTCCCTTGTTCCCATCCTTAAGGAAATTATCACACTCTATCATCCTAAATTTGGTTACTTTGAACCATTATTCTCCTTGTGTCAGTATCTATGTGGCATCCACTATGGAGTTTACATTTAGATCCATCTCTAGTGGCCCAATCCTTATTTTATTTCCATCAAAATTTAGCACAAAATCCGTGGATATTTTTGTTTATGGTATCCCTGCAAATTCTCACAAAATATGAGGCATCCATCAAAATGGAAAAAGTTACGAGCAATAGGAATAACATCCAACTTATCTGTTTCTTGAGGATCATAGCGCACCATAACTCCATTTTTCTTCTCTTTCTTCTTGGTGACTACTGGTTTCATGTCTATGCTTCGACCTTCAATGCTGACCGTCCACACCTGTAGTATTTTAGAAATAGTTGGGTTCTTCACATTAGCAACCTAGACCTCGACATACACTCTCTAACTGATGGTTATAGAGAAAAATTCCTATGGCTTGGGGTGGACCACAATAGATAGTATGCCACCAGAAATCAATCCATTTCCATATGCAATAGATATAAACAAAGCTAAGACTAAGGGATAAAAGACATACCTTATTCCGAACGGTTGTAGTAGATCCCCATTGAGATTTTCAACCACACTTGCACCTATATTTCATTCCCAACAACAATGAAACATATAAGCATGATAGATATTAAGTGTTAGACCTAATCTAGCATATATAAATCCAATATGTATAAATAAAAAAAACTACATCCATGGACAATAATATTCATAGTTACACACATACAATGGATGAGAAATGGATATTTCTATTAATTGTAAACATAGATATAAGTGACAAACTCTGTCGGCATCTCATCGAAATCAAAAGACCGAGTCCTCCGCTTGGGCCTCCACCACTTCAATCCTCCATATCAATGGAAATATTACAAGAAAAAGGAAATCTTGGGAAGAGAATCAAAGGATGCTCAAAGGACAAAGGGATGCAGACTCAAGTATGCAAGAATGGGGCACAATTCCACTATAGTTTCTTTTATCTCATCAATTTTCCTCCTCTAATGCATCCAAGAGGCTCAATATATAACCCTTCAATAGGAAGTGAAAGGTCAAGTCAGAGTGCTTCCAAGAATATGGAATGCTAATCATCAAGTCATTCGTTACTTGATGAGAAAAAACTTGAATATTGTATTTTGGGGAACATTTCCTGATGTACACGGGTGATAGTGGAGTAAGTTGTGTGTAGACGCGGTCTGTAAGTTGGTGACCCATGTATACCAATATACTCGAAGATACATAAAATATCATAGCTTTACTTGCTTGCTATTACAGAACTTTTCTTGAATTTGGTAAAATGTTTTGGCCAAAGTCACCTCCTTCTACAATATGTGCTTTCAGATCTGAAATTCTATGTGAGAGAGAACATGATGAACTAGTTTACCATAATAATTGCATCATTGGAAAAAATGTGATTGGTTTGTAAATATAGATTTATTCCACTATAAATATCCTATTGACAATGATAAATCACTATCAAATGTAATCATTAACAAAAGGAGATATGAATATATCAACTATGCTACAAGTTTTAGTGATACTCTTTCTAGAATAATTGATTTGCAAGAAGATAAAATATGTGTGACAGATTTTATGAATAAATTTGAAAAACAAATTTATATATACACCAAGAAATCACATAGATCATAATGGAGATACCTTCAGGTCAAACATTCTCATGAATTTTTTCCACCTAGAACAATTTTGTCTGTGGTTGATTTTGCAAAAAACTACACATTTGTTGCACATAATGAGAGAAAGAGTGAATACTATCATTTTGACCAAGATTCTATATTTTTCCATGTTCTATATATACATTCTCAACACAATGTTGATGGAATTGAAATCATCAGCGACACTTTACATGTGATCAAAGAATATCATTTTTATATCAGTGATGATCATACACATGATACACGTTTTGTACAACATTGTATTGAAAATGTTTTCTATGAATCACTGAATAAACACCAAATTGAATTCAACGAACATTGGATATGATCAGATGGATGTGTAGGAAAATTCAAATCTTCATGATCATTCTTTTGGCTATGTCAGCTTCATAGAGCATCGACATAAGACATCGTTGGAATTTCTTTAAAACTAGCCATGGAAAAGGAGAACTCGATGGTGCGGGAGCATGTGTAAAATGAGCACTTCGAGGAGGGAAAATGAACCATTCTTCCAAGTGATTTCATTCAAATGCTCAGGTTGTCAAATGGTGTCAACTGAATTTAATCCATTACTATAATCAATAATCAAAATACGTGCATAGGTATGTACACATATTTTGTTTTTAAACTTTCCATTAATTTGAAATTTAAACAAATATTATTTGCAAGTCTTAAATATATCTTTAAAGCATATACACTAACATTAAAAATTGTCCTTCATGACTTGTTATATCACAACTTTTTTTAGCTTATTGGAATCAAAGATATAGATAGATCAATCCCATATGACGCTAGCACCATACTTGAGACTAGAGATTCACACTTTATTCAAGCAAAAGCTGTCCAAAATGTGTTTGCATTTGATAGTAGAAAGCAATCATGTTTTGTCCTTTTTTCATAGAAAACGTTGAATCTGCATAAGTCCGTGAAAACATAATGAACAACTATGTAAAATTCTTGGAACACACAAAGATTAATACAAATAGGAAAATGCCACTTATAATTTTTGAGGAGTTGGAATAAGAAGACATAAGAGTATCACCTAATGGCTATAGAATTTCAAATCTTATTAGAGAAGGTAATGTAATAAACAAAAAATTTGCATTGTTGATTTTATATATTGTATATGTATAGAGTACAAATTATTTGTTCATTTGTTCATTGTTGGGTCTCCTTATGTACTAACATTCCTTCATATGGATCGGATGACTTATTCAATAAATAATGAGATTTGATCCACTGCCATCAAGATGAATCATTTATGTTTACTTGCATTTTTCAACTATGGTCACCGACTATGTAACTATAAATAACACCCTCATCTCCTCATAATTCATATTTATTCATAGTTCAGTTGTACAGAGTACGAATTATTTCTTCATTGTTGGGTCCCCTTATGTACTAAATATTATTTTAAATGGATCAAATTCCTTATCCAATAAAGAGTGAGATTTGATCCATTACCATAAGGATGAATCAGTTTTTTTACTTGCATTTGTCATTTCTGGTCACTGATTGCACCAACTATGTAACTATAACTAAGACCCTCATTTCCTCATCATTCATATTTTTTCATAGTTTAGTTGTATAGAGTACAAATTATTTGTTCATTGTAGGGTCCCCTTATGTACTAAGATTCCTTCATATGGATTCAATAATTTATCTGATAAAGAGTGAGATTTGATCCACCACCATAATGACAAATCATTTCTTTTTACTTGCATTTGTCAGTTCATAGTTCATTGTATATAATACAAATTATTTGTATGTTTAATGCATTTTTAAAAACATTAATATCAATTTGACTACATGAGATGTTTTTAATGTGATTGCACCCATTGACAATAAAGAAAAAGTAAAATATTGTTTGGTGCAATGCATTGAAAGAAAGATGAATTTATTGGGGGACTACGACAAGAAAGGATTTATATTTGAGAGAGGATCCATTATATTAAAAGCTTATCTTTTCCAAGAAACCCATCAAAGAAAAAAATATATTTACTTTTCGGACTATGAACCTGATGTCATATGCTGCTAATTTAGTCATTTAGTATGTGTAGCTCAAATAAAATTAATAGAAGTTACATTGAAGAAAAATTTAAAAACTAAAAGATTGAAAATGACCAAAGTTGATCATCAACGGATAATTAAGGATGACATTCTATTGCGATGTTTTTAAGCAATTTTTTAAACATGGTCCATCTTCTACATTACATATGTATTGGATATATTCCATTCTATTGTCATTAGAATTGTATTGAAGGAACCAAACATTAGAATCTTAGTTGAATCGATATATGTTTATTTCGAATGCATATTGTTTATTTTTTATTGTGTGCATGTATTTAATTATTTACTTGAGTATTCATTATAATGTCGTGCCTTCTGATGTATTTTATACTAACATTCTTCGATAAATCAATATATGGTTATTTGGAATGCATATTTTTATTGTCGATTGTGTACATGTATTTAATTATTTACTTGAGTATGCATTATAATGATCGTGTCTTCTTATGTACTTTATATTGTGTAAATTTAACAGTCATTTCATATACTTTATATTGTATCAATTTGACAATTAAAATTTTCGATTCAGATCCTCATATGTTCAAAAGGACCTTTAGGGACGAGATAACAATAGTGGATCCTTGACTACCACCCCAAATCTACTTTTGACTAATAAATTAACTTGTATTTTTTTAAATTATTGAATTTTTAAAATATTATTAAGTTTTATTGCAATGTTTTTAAGCAAGATTACAAAATCGACATCTTGTGCTTTACATGTATATTGGCTATATGATTTTCTATCATCATTATATTTGTATTGAAATAGCCGAACACTTTAATCTTCAATGAATCGATATATGTTTATTTGAGATGTACATTGTTGATTTCTGATTGTCGATTATGTACATGTTTTGCTTAATTTTTTACTTGAATATCTAGTACAATAGTCATGCATTTTCATATACTTTATACTATGTCAATTAATAATGAAAATATTATTTTTTTAAATTATTTTTAAATTTTTTTACGATGTTTTTAATATTTTTTTTATCATTGTGTAATTAATAGTTGTTGATATGATCACTATGAAATTGAACAATGTTTTGAACACATAATTTAATAATTTGTAGCTATAGATGTAAAGAGAAAGTAATTAGTGTACTATATGTGATTGAAATCATGGAAAAGGGGGATAAGGATCGCTTTTGGTTTTTAATCACAAGCAAAGATTTCAGGATTGTGAAGCTTATGCTAAATTAGAGAAATAGTTAGACAACAAAAATATGAATATTCATCAAATTGTTGTGTAGAACCATTGCTCCAATTTAGCATAAGCTTCTCAATACCAAAATCATTGCTTGTGATTAAAAAAAGAGATAATTGTCCCCATTTTCCATGATTCTGGTCACATTTACAACACCAATTACTAAGTTAGAATTTGTCATAAAAACATTTGCACATTGAAATGTATTAAACACACTATAAGACATACTACAAATTGTACAAATCATTTATAAGATTCAACATTTACATAATCTACAGTTCACACTTCCAAACAATCTTGAATTCAATTTATGAGCTTGATCTTTTCCAAATCATAGTTATTATATTGATATTTTATGAAGCATCCATGTATATTAATCATTAAAAATTAAATCGTGTACTACTTGAGCTAAATACCAATGACATAAAATCATTTCAACATTGAACATTAAACACTAAACATAAACATCAAAAAAAAGATTGCAAATTGTACAAATCATTTACGAAATTCACCTTTTACATATTCTAGTCTATAACACTTCCAAAGTACAAGCTTTGGATTATTAATGAGATTGATCTTTTACATGATACAAGATTGTATACAACACTATCAAGCTAGAAACCATTGTATCCAAGACATTGGATAAATAGGGACTTCTCAATAAGTGACTAGGTTAGTGGAATTGTACACAACACTTACAAACTACAACACTACCAAGCTAAAAGCATTGTATCTAGGGACAATTGGGGAAATAGTATTTTGTCAAAATTTGGTTTTACTAGTGAAATTTTCTACAACAATTCCAAACTACAAGATTTGGATCATTTAATTAGATTCTTATTTTACATTATTGTGATAATTTCTTCACGGTGAGATCTAGGATCTAGAGCAATATTCACAATCAAAGTATTTGACAAAATATGCAAGAGAACAAAAAAAGAGAATGAAATAGCACATGTGAATGGTGCTAATAACTGATCATTATATTACAAACCATATTGTATATGTGTATAGTACATATTTATAATACATTGGGGAAACTTCATGAGCCCTTCGAGGCCATGTGAATGCATACAAGTGCCATGCTAGGATTTGACCCCTAAACCCCCCTAGGTTGACCAGTAGGCTCCCAAACCTAACCAAAGAGTCACAAATACATGTGTGCACATATGTGAACATGAAATGAGGCATAAATGCAGGCATGAAAGGCATGGGAGTGCACATGTGTGAGTGGGTGAGTCTCTAGGATCCAATAAATGACCAAGAAGGAAAACAAATAGTGGCATCCACACACTAGCACCCTTAGTCAAAGAAGAAGTGGTTTGTAATCAATGAAAGTGCCTGGAATGTCAGAATGTTCAAATTAGAGCTCCTCAATTATCTGTATGATCAAAGTGGAGCGCCTTAACTATCAATTAATGAGCCAGAAGTCACCTATTAGACCAATATTGACCAACATAGCCTAAGTTAGACCATACAACATAATCACAACGCAAATGAAAATGTATCCTAGGTAGATGACCATGGTACTAAGATATATTAATTATATAACACCCCCCCATTAATCCTAACTTAGTACATATTATACCAAATGATTTATTAAGGCCTTGGCAACTAAGGCACTAGTCACCTTTTACAACAAAATTTTATTAGTCCATGTAACCGAGGTAAGGAGGAAAACCTCATGGGACAAAACCTCCCCTAAAAAATGGACATGGAAAAGATGATAAAAAATGTCTTCAACATGTCCTCTTCTTCACTTGAATGATATGAAAGAACAACTTCTTGGTGATGGACTTGGGGAAGATGTTGTGGATGTCAAGATCATGCATCAATGCATCAAAGTGTTGTAGACAAAGATCATGTGGAGAGGCCCTTTGATGGTCATCATGTGATGATGGAGGAGCATAATAAGAATGTATTTTTCTGCAAGAATACTCTTATATAGAAGCATAATCAATAATGGAAAATATACCTCTGCATATGTTTTCCCAATCAACATCAAAAGATTCAACAAAATATGTCTCATGTGTAGCTTCCATATCATGAATAAAATCATGAATCTTCTTCCCAATTTGATGAAGCGCCTTCATAACTCTGTAAGAAATATAATGAGGCTTTGAAATATCAGAATATATGTCATATATAGCAGAAAATATCATAGTTATGGTGTCTCCATGATTGAATGGGTCCATAGAGAGAGAAGAGTGAGCAACTACATCACATTTATAGTTGAGTGAACCTAGAGGGTCTGGAGACTTGAGATTTGAACCATGGGTGGTAAAATAAAATACAGACATATGGAATAGCAGTCCCATGAATTACAATGATATTTATTTCCAACCAATGAAATACATACAATACATAAAAGCAACATATACATGTGACATAGCATTGGAAACTAGGCAATTTTGAGATTTTCCAACTAGTGAACTTAAGGGTTCTCGAGTCTTTTGGTCATGAAATGGTTGGGAAAATTAGTATATGAATGTAATAGGATGTATATAAGCCTGAATATCACCTTCAGAATCATAATTGGAAATATATGATTGGTTTTGGAAAGATATTTCAGAAGGCATATAAAAAATTAGTGAAAAATGACTAGTTTATGGAGGAAGCTTTGGTGAACTGGTTGGGGTTTCTTCTAAGGAAGGTATGGAGGATTCATATTCTGATATATAAGAAGGTAAATAAGAAACAGAGACATCATAAATAGAGATATCAGATATGGTTTTCTCCCATGCACACAATGCATGCACAGGATTACCATTTCCTTGCTTGCGCTCCCACCCTCTTGCAAATTCTGGAAGATCAATATGGTTCTCCTTAAGGAGATTAGTCATGACGTACATATTATTTCTGAAGCAATATATTTCAATATGTGAAACTCTGTAATAACCACATGTGGTCTCTCTCTCTCTTTCTTCCTCCTCCTGCATCTCGAACTCCCATCAGAAGAACTAGAGATTTCTATACTAGAATGCTTCTCCTTTTTCTCTCTTTGCTTCAAATATTCTTCTTGTCTTTGGATTGATTTTATACACTAGAAGAAAGGAATTGATCCTTAGTATATTTTATGGTACCCATTTGTATGATCTTTTCCTGCTGCTCATTCAATGACTCCATGAATTTTTCTAGCGCAAAAATCCTCCAATTTTTAGTTGTAAGCTTGCTTGAGTGGAATGTCAAAACAAACACAAAATACTCAGACCCTAGCTTAGAAAGGATGGACAACATAAGTTGATCATATTTTTTCTCTATTCCACACTTATTTATCTTAATCACTAGCGCTTTAAACCTAGTAAATAAGTCTTGGATGGTCTCATAGTGAGCTGGACTCAGTGAGATTAGCTCATTTTCGAGATAATGGCCTCTCATCTCATCAGTATTCCCAAATAGTGACTCAAAATTGAGCCAAACTTCATTGGGTGTGCCAATATTGTCTACATGAAAGAGGATATCCCTCAAAATACCGAGACAAAGCATACCAAATGCTTCATTAACTCTATTGAAGTACTTAGCTTTCTCTGCAATAGAATTCGACTCGGTTTTAGTCCCCATGGTGACTCTATACAGGCATTTCTACCTTAGTTGGATCACCATATCGAACTCCATTAAAATTATTTGAATGGGGTCAGCAATACTCGATTTTGCTCCATTCTTCTTGCACAACCTGTGACAAAATCGTTGTTGAAAGTGCAATGCAAACACTAAATTTTTTTGTATATATTCCCTAAAAAATAGCTCAAACCTCTCTATATTTGTTTTCATCTCCAACCAGCTCTATTACCATGTGATAATTTCTTCACAGTGATATTTAGGAGCTAGAGCAATATTCACAATCAAAGTATTTGACAAAATATGCAAGAGAACAATAAAATAGAATGAAATAGCACATGTGAATGGTGATAATAACTGATCATTATAGTATAGTACATATTGTATATGTGTATAGTACATATTTATAATTCATTGCAGAAAATTCATGAGCCCTTGGAGGCCATGTGAATACATACAAGTGTCAGGCTAGGATTTGACACCTAAACCCCCCTAGGTTGACCAATAGGATCCCAAACCTAACCAAATAGTCACAAATACATTTGTGAACATGTAAGTAGGCATAAATTCATGCATGCAAGTAATGGGAGGACATAGGTGTGAGTGGGTGAGTCTCTAGGAGCCAATAAATGACCAAAAAGACCAAAAAACAATCACATTCACACACTAGCTCCCTTAGTCAAAGTAGAAGTGGTTTGTAATCAATGCAGACACCTGGAATGTCATAATGCTAAAACTAGAGAGCCTCAATTGTCAGGATGATCAAAGTGGAGTACCTCAATTGTCAATTAATGAGCCAGAAATCACCTATTAGACCAATATAGCCTAAGTTAGACCATACAACATAAGCACAAGGAAAATGAAAATGTATCCTAGGTAGATGACCATGGTACTAAGGTAGATTAATGATCTAACAATTATATAAGTTTATATATATCCACAACAATGCTATGAAACTTTTTAGCCATAAAACAATATGTTCTTGAGATTCAATCGTGACAAAATTGAACTCTATTATTAAACTATATATAAAATTGACTAGCATTATGAAAAAAATCATAAAGCATACATTCATGGAAATCATGCAAAATTATGATAAGCATTTATCATAGAAAATTATGGTATATTTAATCCAAAAATGAAATTCTCATCCAAAACAACTACAATATGTACTCAACTAGTGAAATTGTCCACAACACTTCCAATCTACAAGCTTTGGATCATTTAATGAGCCTTCATTTAAATATATCTACAACAATGCTATGAAACATTGTATCCATCACACAATATGTTCTTGAGATTCAATCCTAACATAATTGAACTATATTTGTACAATATAAGTTTGTCAAAAATTGACTAGACTAGTGAAATTATCAACAACACTTCCAAACTACAAGATTTGGATCATTTAATGATATTCATCTTGGATACAAAACTACATCTATCTAAAACAATGCTATGAAACGTTTTATCATAACACAATATGTTCCTGAGATTCAATCCTGAAAAAAATTAAAACTATATTATTAAACTATCTAATATTTACTAGCATTATGAAACAAAATCATAAAACATGTACATTTAATAAAACATGCATTCATGGAAATCATGCAAACTTATAATAGGCATTTATCATACAAAATTAATCTGTATTTAATCCAAAAATAGAGTTCTCATCCAAAACAACTACAATACGTACTCAACACATATATAATCCAAAAATAAATATTTCCCCTATCGAGAGCCTAGCTATGACTAGGCTCCTGTTATACAAGCACAAAATCAATAACATGGGAGACCATAGACTTCCTAAGCTAGATTTTAATTCCAGGAAAAACCACCTAAGGCTCAAGCGAGGTTGGTATAAAGATACCATGGCCTGGTTAAACCACTGGGAGATCGACAAAAAATATTTCATTGCAAAATATTAATAACATTAAAAATATTTTTACTTCTAAGTTTAAAGAGAAAATGTGGTGTGAGAAATATTTAGAGGAAAAAAGAAAATTAAGATATTATAAGGAGGTCATCAACCCTACTCTAGAAGATCATAAGTATCTCTCTAATTTAACCAGTTCAATGAAAAAAATTAATATATCCAAGATAAGAACAAACTCTCATGAGCTCCATAGTGAAACAGGCCGTTGGACAGTTCCTAAAACACCATGGGTTGAAAGGATCTGCCATCTCTATGAGAATAGGAACATTGAAGATGAAAATCACTTCATCTTAGAATGCTCTGCATACACCCACATTAGATCTTAGTTTCATAATCTTTGCTTCAATACCGACTTTCCTAGAATTTTAACTTGTCAAAATTATAGTGAGCTCGGTACGCTTCTCACAAAGCTCTTTGAGCATAGGAATACAATTTTAAAACAAACTAATTAATTGGTTTCTTTAGGTCTGATAGACAAAGTTTGGTCTCAGTGGATGTTAACCATCATCATCATCATCATCATCATCATCATCATCAAATACAATATGTATCAACACATATATGTAACACAGTCTAGTTCAAATCCCAAAATCAAAATAGTATTGGCCAAACATAATGAAAGAGACTGTTTGGGTACACAGGGTACTCCCAAAAGACCGAACACCTTCAGATACCGCTTCACACAAATAGATCACAGATCAACACACCGATGTTTGTCACGTGGTTAAAACCCTTGAGAGGGAAATAGTCCATGGCCCCAACCAAATAGATACTTGGAGCAATTTATTATGCAAAAGAAATAAAGTTACATGAGCTTCTCATAATCGATCAACTAGCCAAGGACCCTCTATGCTCTTTAAATAGAAATCATAGACCAATTGGGTGTTAAGCCACGGATCAATGGTAGGTATGATCTAAGAGAAGTTGAACAGTCAGATCACTCTATGTCTAGAAAAATTCATGACCGTCGGATTAGAATATTTACAAATGCATACTAATGCATACTAAAGAAACACACTTTTACCTAACGAATATATTACACAAGTTGATCTTAACTAACTCCTAAGTGTCTAAATATCCTAACATCCCCCCTTAAGAACAACTTGGGATAGGATTGAAGAATTTACAAAAGTGACACTATTAGGAGAAGGAAGGAGGCATTAGAGCCTATCCCCCCTTAAGGACACATTCATGAACTCCTAACATAGACTAAAGTTTAGAAAACTTCTCTTCTGTAAGAGACTTGGTGAAGATGTCTGCAACTTGATCATTTGTAGGGAAATTGAGCACTTCAATAACATGATCATGAACAAGATTTCTAATAAAGTGCAGGTGTAGCTCAATGCGTTTGTTGTGCTGATGTAGAACTAGATATTTGGCAAGTTTGATGGCACTTTGATTGTCGCACCAAAGTGGAGTAGGCTGCTGCTACTCGAATCCAAAATCTGAAAGGATCTGTCGAAGCCATAAAGCTTCCTGAATGGCATTAACTACGGCTCGATATTCTGCTTATGTTGAAGAAAGAGCAAGAGCTTGTTATTTCTTACAATCCCAAGTGACAGGTCTAGATCCCAGACTGAAAACATAACCTGCAGTAGAATTTCGATCATCCGGATCGCCGGCCCAATCTGAATCAGTGAAACCAACCAACAAAGGTTTCCCCCTTGTGCTGTAATGAATCCCAAACTGAATTATACCTCGAATATATCGAAGTATTCTTTTTGTTGCTTTCTAGTGACTTTCATGAGGAGTTTGCATATAACGGGTAACATGACCAATGGCAAAGGAAAGGTCAGGACGGGAATGAGTCAAGTATAAAAGACTACCAACAAGCTGACAATACAAGGTGGCATCTACTTCAAGGGAAGTACAAATGGCAGAAATTTTGACTCCAGACTGGAAGGGAGAAGGGGCGGGTTTACAATATTCCATGTGGAAGCGACGAAGAAGGTCACAGGTATACTTAGACTGGGAAAAAAATATTCCTTCTTTTGTTTTCAAGACTTGGAGACCAAGAAAATAATGCAAATGTCCTAAGTCTGACATTTCAAAATTTTGCTTAAGACTGGATTTCACATGGGTTATAAGGTTAGGGTCACTACCAATAAGGATAAGATCATCAACATAAAGAACAAGTATGATGAGATGGTTTCCTACTTTCTTGGTATAGACATTGGGGTCAGAATGGCATCTAGAAAAACCAATGTCAAGGAGAAAGCTATCCATTTTGGCATACCAAGCTCTAGGAGCTTGCTTAAGGCCATATAAGGATTTCTTAAGGAGTCAAACAAGGCTAAAGTTATTCTGAACATATCCAGGAGTTTGTTCCATGTAAATTTCCTCATGTAAATCACCATGTAAGAAGGCAGACTTGACATCCATTTGATGGACTTCCCAGTTATGTAAGGCTACAAGGGAAAGAACAAGGCGAATGGAGTTCATTTTTGCTCCTTATCTCTGCATTGAAATCCTTAGACAATGTTAAATCCCCAAATGAATTTCGGAGGGTTGTATAGGGTAACATGATTACACCTATTTCTATGCATTCAGATCAAACTTTTAGGGTTAATGGAGTTAAAAATTCTTCTAACTTAGTTGAAACCATGGAAATTGCCATTAATCCTTCTACATCTTCTAGTCTTTTTCTTGTCAACAATCTGCCTCTTTTTCCTCTTTCGAGTTAGAAAGCCCCTATGAAGGCTCCTATGAATGGCTATTCCAAAACCCCCTCTTCGAATTTGGCGATTTCCTCGGTACATGCTATCATATTTCAGAATGTCATTATCAGAAATCGAAAGAAAAAGATTAAAGGGGGTGAAGAATCTCCAATTTCAGACTATAATCCATTCTTTATCAAACTAGATGAAGCTTTTAATCCTTCCTACTCAAGTACTGATATTCACTCATCCCGAGCCCTTAGAGCATAGTAACCCCTTACAGATAAATCTTAATGTCCCTTTTTCATCTAAATATCCATGGGTTGGGTAGAACTGGGAAGTTTAGGTCCCTATCAAAAATCTTAAATGATACTAACCCTAACATTATATTACTGCAAGAGACGATGTGTTCAGAATATCAAGCGATTGACGTTATGTCTAAAATTCTACCTAGGTGGGAATCCTATGCTATTGACTGTGTTGGACTTTCTGGAGGCCTTTTATCATGTTGGAACCCTTTACTTTAATAATTCAAGCCTATTAGAACTGTTGGGGGCATCTTAATGGAAGGTCATTTTAAGAATTTTGAACATAATGTATCTATTTTGAACTGTTACAGCCCTATAAGGATAGGGAGTTATTTTGGGATCAATTGGAATCTTCTTGGTTATTGAGGATGAACAACTTAAAAGTGTCAAGAGATTTAAATTTTACTCTATCCCTTGTAGACATTTGGGGTTCATTGGCTTGGTTGGATCCTACGGCTGAGTATTTTTCCAACTTATTTCAAAGGGTGAATTTGGTGGATGTTTTACATGTCAAAGTGGAGTAAACATGGTCGAATGGTATATGTGGTGAGGAAAGAATTTTTAATTGATTGGGTATATTTATGATGAATTTCAATTTAATCTAATCTATGCATAAATACAGGGTCTGGGTGGAGAAATCCATGATATCCAACCATTTCCCCATTATGTTATTACAATTGGATGGGATTAAATGTGTATGCAATTATCCCTTCAAATTCAACTACTCTTGGCTACTGGATGAGGATTTTTGTAGTTTGATCAAGAATATTTGGTTGAATGTTAATATTCCAGAGGGTTGCAACCCAATGGATAGCTTGGTAATGAACAAAAAAGATTAAATAAGGATATTATTGGATGGATCAAGGATCAAAGGAGAAAGGACAGGGAAGAATATAGAAGCATTCATGAGCAGATGAAATCTATATAGCTAATTGTGAGGACTACATTCTGAATGATGATGAGAAATTGGGTATCCGATATCGAGAAAGAAAAATGGCTCTTTTATTGAAACATGAAGAGATGGAAATTGGGCCTGGAAATTCATTTTTCTTGTGCCTGTCAATAAAAATTGAATGACGGTTTCAAGTTTTTCGTGCCTATCATTCGACGGTTTAACCAATTTTGCTGAGTGTTAATTTATTTTTAATATTATATATAAATGTGAATAAAATATATGTTTTTATATTATATATAAATACAAGTAAAATATTTATATGGAAATTTACTAATTAAGCAAATTATAAAATTTTAAAGGAGAAAATTTAGGAGATTCTCCTTGGAAAAATTTGAAGGCTCAGAGTGGAAGACTAATAATACAATTAAAAACACAAAATATAAATAAATACAATACACATACACAGAAATAGAAAAGTCAGCATTTATGTGTTCTTCTGATAACTGGAAATTAAGAGCAACGCAAGAGCTGACACAACATAATGGCCAATGATTGTTAGCTAAGTTTTAGTAGTTAACATATGTATTAAAAAATTTGACGGGTTATCTAAATTCATAAACGTCAAATTGGCATTTCAAATATTTTTTTACCTAGAAATGTTGACGTGTTTATCAAAAAATTACATGTCAAATACGTGTAAAAATGAAAAAAACATTCTGTGGAACGTCAAATTCCAGGCCTAGATGGAATAAACACTAAAGAGTCGTGTTCTTTGGGTAGCCTTGGGTGACAATAATACTAGTTTTTTTTCATAATTACGCTTATAGTATAAGGAATCAAAATGATATGTGGGAGTTGAAAGATGGGTTTGGGAATGTGGTAAGGTCTCAAAATGATATCCAATGTTTAGTGAAGTCTCATTTCAGTACTCACTTTAAGGATATAGGTTTATATAAGATTGATGCTCAGTTCAAATTTATCTGACACTTGCTTTCTTTCTTATCTATGGAGGGAGAGGATATTGGGAGACTTGTATCCTTGAACAAGATTGAAGGTGTTCTAAATAAATTTGCAAAAGAGAAGGTTCTAGGTCCAGATAGTTGGACTATTAAACTCTTTCAGTGCTTTTTTTATGTGATGGGTAAGGAAATTTTTTCTATGGTTGAATTTTCTAGACTGGAGGTTCCTGTTTCGGGAGAATTGAATTCCACCTTTATTACTCTCATTCCAAAATTCAATAAACCCAACACTTTTAATGATTTTGGACCTACTGATCTATGTAATTTGGCTTATAATATCATCACTAAAATCATTGCCAATGTATTGAATCCCTTCTTATCTAGGAGTATGCCAAAAGACAAATTTGGGTTTTTGGTTGATACACAAATTACTCATGTTATTGGCATCACTCAAGAGGTTATTCCTTCAATTAAGCATAGGGATGTGGAGGCTATTGTTTAAAAAATGTATTTAATGAAGGCTTATGATTGTGTGGAGTGGATTAGTCTGAGATCACTCCTCCTACAAATTGGGCTTCCCATTATCGTAACTGACTGTATTATGTCGTGTTTGACATTAGCTCAATACTTTCTGTCAATAAATGGTTCCCCTGTAGATTTTTTCAAAAGTACTAGAGGTATCAAGTAGGGATGCCCATTATCCCCACTATTGTTCTTGCTTGTTATTGAAGTTTTAAGTCATATGATCTCAAAATCCAAGTCTGGAAGTAGAATCAAAGGTGTTAAAATCTCTACCTCAATCTTCATCACCCATTTACTGTATGTAGATGATGTGTTATTGTTTGGTGGAGGTTCGAGGGGTGAATGGACATATTTTGCATATATCATATATCTATTTCATGCTCCTTCGAGAATGGAGGTAAGTATATCAAAATATAGTTTTAATAGTCAGAACGTTGATGGGGAAGTGAAGAATATAATCACAACTTTCTTTCCATTTAAATTTTGTATTTTGAGGGAAGGCTTTAAACATTTGGGATATTTTCTCAAACCTGGTGGTTATAGAGTCAAAAATTGGCTTTGGCTGGTGGAGAAATTTGAAAAAATAATAAATCATTAGGCCTTTATACTTCTCTCCTTATGAGATATATTAATTCTATTGAAATTCATGTTGGTTGGCATTCCAGCCTACAGACTATCCTTGGCCTAGGTTCCAAAAACAAATATGAATATGTTGAGAAGTCCCATGCTCAATTTTATTTTGTTCAGGTAAGGCTAAAGGACATAAATTACATATGGTTAACTTGGAAGTATTATCCATTCCTATGACCTGGGGATGCTGGGATATTAAGAACTTGTTATGGTTAAGTAAATCCTTGTGTTTTAAAAGTTTTTGGATGGGAATTTTTAGAAGTGGTGTTTGGACTGGAGTTCTTCATAGCAAATATATTGAAGGGAGTATTTTAAATTCGATTAGAAATCCAATTAAGAATTCTAGGAATTCCTCAAGTTTCTAGTTTGGATTTATTAAGGTTTATCCTTAGCTGGGTAGTAGACTCACCTGGTAGGTCAGATATGACACCAATGTTTTGGTGGGAATTGATATTATTTTAGGAGTGGAAGAAATTACAATATTTCTTCATGTATCCTAGATTATCTTGCTAAGTTGGGTTTTATTACTTTGGACCATATCAAAAGACCAATTGGGCTTCATGGTAATAATACATATTGGATGACTACAAAAGATCTTGGGATGGGAAGTCGTTGGGATGAGGAATCGAATACTTACATTTAAAATCTAAACTCCACATGTTGCATATTAAACAATATTAAGAATACTCTTACTTGGTTTCCAAATGTTACTTCGGGTACTATCTCCGCAAAATATGCAAACAATGTTATTTCTCAAGAACATACATATATTGTTCTGAAATGGTTGTATAAGAAGATATGGTGTTGGAATATCCTGATGAAATTGAAATGTTTCCTTTGGATCTCTTTTGAGAATTGTCTCAATACTTGGGATAATATTTTAATTAGTGTTGGATTATTGAACAATACTGAGAAGGGGGTGAATCAATATTTCCTTATTTTTCTTTTATTAAAACAATTAGTATAAGACACACAAAGAATCAAACAAGTTAGGACACCGAATTTTATCATGGAAAACTCAAGGAGAAAACCACAAGTTCAAACTCATTAATAAGATGAATTTTACAAAAAAAATTATCTGCTGCTACAGAAAGGATGCACCAACACCCATGATTGTTTTTTGCTACAATAGAAAAGGATGCTACAACACCCCAGTTCTTCTTCCTGCTACAACAAACAAGGATGCAACAACACCTTGTTTTCCAGCCACTACAAGAAGGTGGCTGCAACCCCAGACATGCTTGTTTCCTGCCTTAGCACCACCCTCCCACCCTAATATGTTTTATCAATCTTAGAGATCTCATTTTTAACTCTATCGTAGATAATTCTTCAAGCCACTGGTCTCTTTGTCTTCTAGCTACTGCTACGATCTGGATCATCGAGACACTTTTTTCCTATCAAACCTATTTCTATAAATACCTTTAACATGTATCTCACCACATCTCTTCAATATTGGAAACTCGTTTCTTTTCATTTGAACAATCCCACAACTTCATCATGACCTTTCTCAAACGCTGATCTTCATCATTTAGTTCAGTTTTCATAGAAATCAGATTTTGGAGAGTTAACTAAAATTAACTTATCTCTAATTTTAGTTATTCTTCCAAATTATTCTCCTCCACCTAGCAAATTATCTTACACCCATTGAGCTCCTTGGAGATCGTTCTTGTCCATTGATGAGATATTATGGAACGACAATTACTTTCAACTTCTACGACTCGATCTTGCCACTATCTTGCGTGTGTTTTCACACAACAGAATCCTTTTCGATCATTGATCTGACAACGATGAATGTCTAACCATTGATCTAATATCCACATTTATCTTTCCTCTTCCGCAATTAACTTTCTGCAACGACCTTTCGACAACTATATTTTCTGCAATCACCTTTCGCAATTAACTTTCTGTGATTGCAGACTACAGATTGCAGGTATGCATATCCAAAATTTCAAAATATGAATTCTACAATTATGCATCCACAATGTTCTTTCTATAATTGGGTTGCAAATTGCGAATTGCGGATTACAAGTTACGGATTGCGGATGTCCCTACCAACTTTTTTCGAAATGGGCTTCTGCAATATCCTACCGCAAATTTATTTTCGCAACTCCTATGAACCGTCGATCGCTTGAAGAATTTGCCTTATTCATTGATCGAATATCAAACATGAAAATTCATTTTGGCGCTTCGGAATGTTATCTTCCATGTATATTTACTTTGCGGATCCTTTCCCCAACCATTGATAATCACTCTTGGATCGTAGTCCTTCAATTGTGTGATCCAACTTGCATTGTTTTAATTCGTCCAGAATTTTAACAAGGTTGTATCTTCTTGTGTTAGATTCAATCCATACCATTGATCTCTACCTTGCCTCATATTCAACCCTTCATCCATGTAATACTTAAAGCACTATTTAGTTTTTGTATCTCCATCGATCCTTACAGTGATAGATGGTCGATCAATGACCCTTTACCATGGTTATTTCAGGACTTAATTAACTAATTAGAGAATCGATTAATCCTCCTCATTGATTTGCATCTGAAAATTTCGTCTTAATCTCCTGTATCTAACACTTGTCAAAACATGGTTTTTCTCATTTTTGCAAGTTTACTACTTGCAAATGTGACTACCAGAAAGAAAGCTAAAAATTGTGGGTAGAAATACATATCACCAAAGAATAGACCCATGTTGTTTAATGAATTTGTTTACACAAAGACTGCATTTGGTGGGCATTTGAAAAATGTCCTTATCAGCTTCTGTGGATTCTTACTTTCATCAAACTTGGAAGGTGAAGTAACCAAATCATGGGGGACAACATGTTGATTTTATCTATGCTAACTTCACCCTACATGCCATGTCATCATCTCCTAGGTTATTCCTTTCTCATTACTGAACTTCTTTGACGTCAATGACAACCATACTCAACATTCTCCCCCTTTGGCATTGATGGCAACAATTTCTCAATTTTCAATTTTCTCCCCCTTTGACATTAATAACAAAGACTTCCTTTTGAAATCTTCCCCTATCAACATTTCTCCCCCTGACATGATGCCTTTTCTCCTTTTTATTCACTGTAAGGATATTACTCCCAACTTATGTATAAGATGCTCAAATGCTTCTTTGGGTAATGGCTTAGTGAATATATCAACAATCTATTCTTTAGTATCAATATATTATTCCAATTTCACCACTTTTTGAGACGCTTGATCTCTTAGAAAGTAATATTTTATTGGTGTGTGCTTTGTCTTGGATTGCATGATAGGATGTTTTGATATGTTTATGGCACTTATATTGTCACAATATATCACTATTGGATGCTCATACTTCACAAGTAAGTGTTCCAATGTTTGTTTCATCCAAATGACTTGATTACAACATGATGCAACAACAATATATTCATCCTCTACCGTAGATAGTGCTATGGAGGATTGTTTCTTGCTTAACCATGATACCAAAAAATTTCCCAAAAAGAATGTTGCTGCATTATTACTCTTTTGGTCATCAACACTTCCATCCCAATCTGCATCAGTGAATGCTCTTAAAGTGAAGTCTTGACATTTTGGGTATCATAAACCATAATCCACATTACCTTTTAGATATCTAGGAATTCTTTTTACCGCAGCCACATGTGTTTCTTTGGGATTTTATTGAAATATAGCAACCAATCCTACATCTTGCATCACATCTGGTCTTATAGATGTCACATATAGCAGGATTCCTATCATAGATCTATACATGGTATGATCCACTTCCAAAGACTAATCATTCTTGCTTAACTTACAACTAGTGATCATAGGAGTACTAACAGGCTTAGATTCTTCCATCTTAAACTTCTTAAGCATGTATTTGATGTACATGGTTTCAAAAATGAAGATTCCTTTGTTCGATTGATAAACTTGTAATCCCAAGAAGAATGATAATTCACCCAACATTGACATTTTGAATTATTTCTTCATTTCAAAAGCAATGTTTACACTTGGTATTTGTAGATTTCTTCCAAATATGATATCATCCACATAAACAACAACAATGATCATATTCTTATCTTCTATCTTTATGTAGAGATTACTATCAATGGATCCTCTTTTATATCCTTGTTGCTTCAAGTAGTTATCTAGCATTGAAAACCATGCTCTTGAGGTTTTCTTGAGACCATAGAGTGCCTATTGTAATTTGCAAACATAGTCTCCATTTTCTAACAAGAGGCACCGTTCATGTTGTTCAATATAGACTTCCTCTTCTAGTTTCCCATTCAAAAATGCAGACTTGAAATCCTTTTGATATACTTTGAAGTTTTAATAACATGAAAATGACAAAAACATTCTGATTGCTTCAAGTATTTCTATAGGTGAAAAGGTTTCTTCAAAATCAATACCCTCCACTTGAGAATATCCTTTACACACTAATCTTTCTTTCTTTCTTATCACTTTTCCATCTTCATTGAACTTGTTTTTGAAGACCCACTTGGTTCCTACAATATTCTTGTTTGCGGGTCTTGGAACTAGTTCCCAAGTTTGGTTATTCTCAATTTGATCCAACTCTTCATTCGTGGCTTTGATCCAATCATCATCTTTTCTTGCTTTTGCAAAGTTCTTAGGTTCCCCCACTGATAATAAGGCTTGTTCATTAAATAGTAGTTTTCATCTTGTACTAATTCCAACATTGTTGTCACCTATGATTTGTGTCTCAGGCTGATTCTTTTGTATTCTTCTATATGGATCTTTTGTATCAAGTCTTGGAGATTCTTCTTCTTCACTTTATTTTGGATATTCATTTTTCTCTTCTCCTTATTATTCTTATTCATCATGATCACTTTCATCCTTTTGTAAGACTTCCTTCTCTCCGTCACCACTTGTTCTTTCATAAACATCTTGGATTTTTAATATTCTTGAATTCATGTCATCTACCCTTACATCTACACTTTCTGTAATTTTTTGTAGCCTTTTATCGTAACATCTATATTCTTTCTTGGTCGAAGAATATCCTAAAAATATTCCTTCATCGGTTCTAGATTCAAATTGACCAAGTTCATCTTCATTCCAATTTATGTAGAACTAGCTTCCAAACACTCTAAAATATTTGATTGAGGCAGGTATTTCATACCATAGCTGGTAAAGGGTCTTGTCATTATCAACTCTAAGTTGTACTCTATTTAGTATATAAACAATTGTATATATTTCTTCCCTCCAATACACATCTAGAAGTTTCACTTCATTTAGCATAGTTTTGGTAGCTTCTTGGATTGTCCTATTTTTTCTTTCCACAACGCCATTTTGTTGAGGTGTCTTTGGGGATGACAACCATCTTTTAATTCCATGGATTTCACAAAATTGATTAAATTCATTTGAAATGAATTCACATCCATTATCTGACCTTAAACATTTGATTTTCAAATTTGTTTCATTCTCAACTTTTGCTTTGAAAATTTTAAACTTCTCAAAAGCTTCTAATTTTTCTTTGATAAATTTAGCCCAAGTCATCCTTGTATAGTCATCTATGAACAACATGAAATAGTACTCTCCTTTCAAGCTTTTAGTTCTTGTTGGTCCACAAATATCAGTGTGAATTATTTCAAATGGATGTGAGGTTATATATTCTTTTGTTTTGAAGCTGGTTTTAGGTTGCTTCCCATGTTGACAATATTTACAAACTGAATTTAGAGGCTTCACAATATTTGGAAAATCCATTACAGCTTCCTTCTTACTTACTTTCATAATATTTTCAAAGTTTAAGTTCCCCATCCTTATATGCAACAACCAGCTTTCATCAATCATACTCATGTAGCATTGTTTTTCATTTTCTAGGATGTATAGGTTACTTGAATTTCTTAAAGTAGTCCCAACAAGTCTTACTGATTCCGTTTTTCTGATTTCACATTTCTCAGAGTCAAAAGTGCAGATGTACCCTTGATCACATGTTTGAATTACACTGAGGATATTAGGCTTAGGTCTTCCACTAGCAACACATTTTCATCTTTGATCTTAGTATTGATAATAATTGTACCTTTTCCAATTATTTTGGAAGACATATTATCTCCAAAAGTGACTTTTCCCTTATTATCTTTTCTTAGGCTTATGAACTTGTTAGGATCTCCTGTCATATGTTTTGAAAACCCATTGTTATTATGCTATAGATTCTTCTTTTCTGTCACACATAGAGCAACAATGGATTCTTCCTCCTCTTTCTTTTTCTTCCAGCCCTTTCTCATTTTTTTGTCTTGAAACTCTTTTGCAAAATCCTTCTCTGTAGTAGTAATTAGTTCACAATCTCTTGTTATATGTCCATGGTTATTGCATTTGTAATACTCTTATGTCATATATTTGAAGAGGTGTAAAAAATTTATGGTTTCTTACTTTTGGTTTGTTACTAGATTCATTCTTCTTGTAGTCACAAAACTTTCCATATGCTATGCAATTTGGGGCTTTATGACCAAAATTATTACAAGAATAGAAATGACCAAAAAATATCTATTGATATCTACTTGTCATTGGTATTCTAGGCATCACATTAGTTCTATCTTTTTCATGAGAGGATGGAGAAGATTTCTTGATTTCTTCCTTTTTAATTTGACTCTTTAGTGCAAAAGCATAGTTTCTTTTATTTCTACCTTGGTTTGTGAGGGAGGAAAATTCTTTATTCTTTTCTTTGTCGTATCCTAATCCAGATTTATCTCTTAATGGTATATGGCTACTCAATATGTTATCTAGAGTCTTTGAACTATTTTCAAATTTTGACTTAATGGTTTCTTCATTAAACTTCTTTCTAAGGTGCATAATCTCATCTTTAAGCCTTTCAAATTCTTGTATTCTCTTTTTGAGCTGCAAATCTAGTTCCTCTTCAATCTTCTTGGCCTCTTGAAGTAGGGTCTTCAAGTCACTATTGATTTGGTTTGACTCTTTGTTCTTTTTCCTGTATTTTTCAAGTTCTTCAAGAGTACTAATGAGTTCAACTTTTAGGTCTAGTTCTCCTTCCTCATCTGATTTACCATCTTGAGATTGAGTTTCTATTCCCATGAATAAAATTTCTCCATCTTCATTTATCTCTTCATATTCACTATCTTCCTTGGAATATAAGTTTTTTCTTCCTTTTTCTTAAATTTCTTCTTGCACATGGTCTTACTCTTTTGATATTTCTTATGACAACAAGGTTCATCATCATCACTATCTTCTTGTTTTGGGTAAGGGCACTTTGAGGCAAAGTGACCAATCCTTCCATAGTTAAAACACTTCAAGGGTAGCTTTCCTTTGTACTTTCCAATGCCTCTCTCAAGTTTCTTGATGAAAACAGATTCTTCATCATCTAGGTTCTCTGATTGGTTCTTGGATAAGGCTTCAAACTTCTTTCGTTCTTTTGAGACCTTAAATCCTGCTTCTTTTCTTGAAGGTTCATTTTGTCCTTTTCTCATTTCATATGCAGTGAAAATCCCATGTAGTTCATCTATTGTCATGAGGTCAAGATCATCTCGTTCGTCTAGAGTAGATACTTTTGAGTCATACCTCATGGGCATGGTTCTTAGTACTTTGTTAATGACTTCTCTCTCCTTTGTTTCTCCTCCAAGGCCTCTAATAGCATTGACAATTTCATCTACTCTTAAAATATATTCTGCAATATTTTCTTCCTCTTTCATTTTTAGACTTTCAAATTGTCCTTTGTATGTATGAAGTTTGGATTGTTTGACTTTGGATACTCCTTCATAGACAGTTTTTATTTCTTCCGAGGCATGCTTGGATGTCTTGCATTGCATGACTTTCACAAACACTGAATTGTTAACCCACTCAAGATTGCATTTCGGGCTTTTTCATTGGCATCATATTGGTCTAGTTCATCTTTGTCTAAAGGTAGGACATCCGGTATTTTGTACTCTTTTTCAACATACCTCCATAATTTGTATCCAAGAGACATTAGATGTCACCTCATTCTTACAATCCAGTATTCATAATTATCTCCTGTAAATAATGGAGTTTTGTTGGTGGCTAACCCTTCTTGTTGATCCATAGTTGTTTTTTAATAGGATTTTCCTTTAGATGATTAAATTGTAGTGAAGGATATCCTTATTTGATACCAATTGTTGGATTATCCAGCAATACTAAGGGGGGGAGGGGGGAATCGATATTGCCTTATTTTTCTTTTATTAAAAGAATTAGTACATGACACGCAAAGAATCAAACAAGTTAGGACACAAATTTTTACCGTGGAAACCTCAAGGAGAAAAACAAAAAACTCAAACTCATTAATAAGATGAATTTTACAAAATTGTTTATCTGTTGCTACAAAAAGGATGCACCAACACCCCATATTTTGTCCTGCTACAACAGACAAGGATGCTAAAACACCCCAGTTCTTCTGCCTGCTACAATAGATAAGGATGAAACAACACCCTCTATTCCAACCACTATTGGAAGGAGGTTTCAACCCCCTGCAGGCTTGTTTCCTACCCTAGCACCACCCTACAACCTTGATATGTTTTATTAATCTTCCAGATCTCCTTTTTAACACTGTCATAGATAATTCTTCATGTCACTGGTCTCTGCTTCTTCTAGTTGTTGCTACGATCTGGAATGTAGAGACACTTTCTTATTCTCAAACCTCTGTCTATAAATACCTTTAACATGTATCTCACCACATATCTTCAATGTTGGAAACTCATGTATTTTCATTTGAACCATCACACAACTTCATCGTGACCTTTCTCAAATGATGATCTTCACCATTAAGTTCAATTTTAATAGAACTTAGATTTTGCAAAGTTAACTAAAATGAACTTATGTCTAATTTTAGTTGTTCTGACAAATTATTCTCCTTCACCTAGCGTATTATCTTACGACCCTTGATCTCCTTGTAAATCATTCTTGTCTATTGATGAGAGATTATGGCATGACAATTAAGTTCAGATTTTGTGTTCCGATATTGCTACTATCTTCCACGTATTTTCACGCAGTGGAATCCTCCTCGATCATTGATCTAACAACGATCACTATCTGACCATCTATCTAATATCCACGGTTATCTTTCTACAAACCATCTTTCCACTTCTAAAATTACCTTTCTGCAACGACATTTCTGTAATCACCTTGTGCAATTAATTTTCCGCAAGTGCAGACTATGGATTGTGGGTATGCATTTACCAAATTTCAAAAGACAACTTCTGAAATTGTGCGACCACAACGTTCTTTCTGCAATTAGGTTGTGGATTGTGGATTGAAGATTTCGGATGTTCCTACCAACTTTTTCTGAAATGGAACTCTACAATATCCCCCTTGTCCGTTGATCGGATATCAAAAAAGTAACTTCATTTTGGCACTCCGAAATTTTATCTTCCGTACACATTTACTTTGCGGATCCTTTCCCCAGCTGTTGATAATCACTCTTGGATTGCATTCCTTCGATTGTCTAATCCAACTTCTATTTTTCTAATTCCTCCGGATTTTTAACAAGCTCGTATCTTCTTGTGTCAAATTCAATCCCAACCATCAATCTCTATCTAGCCTCGTTTGCAACCATTCATCCTTGTAAGACTTAAAGCACTATTTATTGTTTGGATCTCCATTGATCCTTATAGTGATCGATGGTCGATTAGGACCCTGTAACATGGTTATTTTAGAACTCAATTAATTGATCAGAGAATTGATCAATCCTCCCCATCGATTTGCATACGAAAATTTCCTCTTAATATCATGTATCTGACACTTGTAAAAGCATGGTTTTTCTCATTTTGGAAATTTTAATTATTTCGTATGTGACCACCAAAAAGAAACCTAAAAACTGTGGGTAGATAAACAAATCTCCAAAGAACATACCCATGTTGTTTGATGAATTTATTTACACAAAGACTGCATTTGGTGGGCATTTTAAAAATGTCCTTATGAACTTCTTTGGAGTCTTACTTTCATCAAACTTGGAAGGTGAAGTATCCAGAGCATGGGGGACAACATGCTGATTTTATCTACGCCAACTTCATCATACATGCCATGTCATCATGTCCTAAGTTATTCCTTTGTAATTACTAAACTTCTTTGACATCAATGACAACCTTACTCAAAAATTAGAGGTTGGATCATACCCAAATTTTGTGCTTTTTGTAAGGATTTTATGGAATATGTAAATCATCTTTTTGTTCATTTTCATTTTTTTCCCAAATTTGGAAATCTATCTGTGTTTTCTTGAATAGTTTTTATACTTGGGGAAGGATCTCCTCTGAGCAAAATTTCCATTAGTGGTTCATCATTTGTTTTGAACATACAACTTTACCAGCATTCATCTCTTAGGGAACTTGGAATTCAAGGAATTCTTATATATTTGAAGATAGGAAATTAGTAATTGAGGACATATGTGTTAAAATTCTCAATATGTACATATACTACCATTCAAGAGACCCCACTTGTCTAAAGAAAAGATTTTTGATTGATATGGCTTCTCATAGGATTCCATGGGTTTCTTTGATGGGGCTACAAAGGATGGGATATGTGTGGTTTGGGTACTTCTCATGCTTAATGAGGACCATATTTTGAAAATGAAGCTGAATTGTAGATGGGGTTCTAATACCAAGGATGAATTACTAGCACTTTTGTGTTTATGTAACGTGGTGTTATCCCACGGGGGCTTCACTTGTTGACCAATATACTATCACGTTAGTTCATATTGTGGGTTTTAAAATTATCAAAAATCGAACCAATATATTGCATGTATTGGGGGGATGAGGGGTTAAAGGTGGGGCTAGGTAAGGTGGTTTATAAGGATTGAGCTATAAAAAGGGGTCGAGAGGAGGTTTTAAGTATTGGGAGGGGGTTTCAACAAAAAGATTTTGGGTCAATATCTCTTAAAATTAAGGGTATTCTTTAATATCCCACAATCGCACATGCTATGTGAGAGGTTCACTAAGTGAAGTCCCCGTGTGTTATCCTTTGGTCTTGATTCTATTAAGATCTTTGGGGATTCTTTAGTGATTATAAAGTGGGCAAAGGATCAAGGAAATTTACAGGTTTAATAACTAACAAATTGGTGTTGGAGAATTAAAAATCTCATTTAAGATTTCTATAGCATTGGCATTATCCACATCTATCGATGTTATAGCTGATTTCACCACTCCAGGTGAATCACACTTTGTATGGCCTTCCCCTGTCCCACTGCAGACTCCTTAGACCCCATGGACCATTTTTTGTCCTTTGATGTTTCCTTGATCATCCCTAAAAACATATGAAAAATGATACACGCGACTTTTAAACCTATAAGCGCGTATATACGCGGGTTTGACCACTAAAACCACGTACATCGAGATGTGTGCATAATCCAAATCCTTTTGGAGTTTTCCTTGACATGGATCCGGCTCATTTGACTCCTGTCCTTCCCTATGCCTTGAGATCTCTCGGATTCGACCTTTCATTACCCCTTTGGAAGCTATATAAGGAACCCCTTGGTACATTGAAGGCAAGAACATAGAATTGAGAGCAAAGAAACTATAGTCCATTATTGCCGGAACTTATGCTTGAGTCTGCATCCCTTTGTCCCTTGGAGCACTAGTGTGTTCTTCCCAAGCTTACCTTTTGCTTGTGAGCTTGATATTAAGAGATGGAGGATTGAGGTGGTGGAGGCCCAAGTGGGGGATTCAGTTTCTCCGGTTCGCAGACGTGCCGTCAGAGGTTGTATCTTGTAATCTCTGATTTATAATAATAGAAATATCTTTTCCTGTCCAATAATGTGTGTTTGAATGAATATTTTATCCATGGTATTATGTCAAATGATTGTACATTATTGATTATATATGCTAGAATAGATCTAACACCATGATATATAGAATGCTTGTATTGTTTACTTGTTGTTGAGGAAGTAATCTATCAATTCAAGCTAAAGATTGGAAAGCTCAACGGGGATCTACTTCAATCGTCCGGAATAAGGTACGAGGTCTAATCCTTTAGTGTTAGACATTTAATTTCTATTGCATATTGGAAAGGGTTGATTTCTGGAGTCAAGCTGTCTATTGTGGTACCCCAAGCCATAGGAATTTCTCTCTGTAACAATCAAGAACACAATAAATAAGCCTATATTATATCTAAAGAGGCTATGTGTGGAGAAGAAGGTGTTATCACTCAGAGTTTCCTTTGGTTGTGGAAGAAAAGTCTTGATGTAACCACAAATCTACTTTAGGTTGGAGTCTGGCCTTTCCAACCAGAGAGGGCTCTCTTAGAATTTTGTTGAGTTAAGGATATTTCAATTAAGTATTAAAAGTTGAAAAGAAAGGTTAGGTCTTTGAGAGATTATAGTTTTTTTTCAAAGATTTGTGGTTGAAATATTTAGAGAGGGACCATTGGGCATGGAGTTAAAAAATGGAGATTTTCTTTCAATTATTGGAGACAAGCAAAAAGTTTATGACAGAGGCAAGACATGTATAATTTTGCAAACAATTCCTACTTCTTCCATGTCTTCTTAAGTGTCTCCAAATGAGTGTATTCACATTTCATTAAAAGTAGGAATTATAATTAAAATTAAAATTAAATATGAGAAACTTATAAATCTCCCTAAAGTGAGGCACATTAATAATCATATTAAAATTGATTAATAATAAAAATTTATTAATAATAAGTAATAAATTATCTGATTAAGTTTTTATTACCTTAATTCAGCCATTTTAGGAAATTTTAACATTATAAACGTTTTCTTTTTTCCGCACATTATTGATTTTAAAATAAAATTAAAAATTTTCGACCTAACCCTAGCCTCCGCAGCCGACCTTTGAACTCTTCTACCTGGTTCCAGTATTTATCCTTGATTCTCACTCTCTTCACATTCGACATTGTCCTGAAGATGGATCCTGATATGGATCATCAACGTCGACTCGGTCATTTCGATACTGTGGTTTCTCCGACAGCAGCATCAACAACTATGAGAGTTATTAAAAATGTGCAGAATTTTGAATAATGTCCTCACTTATATTTTTATCAAAATTGATTCTTTTTGCATATATTCTAAGGTGTTTTGAAGCATACAATAGATCACTGTACCAACTAATACCTTTTTTTATCTCCAAAATAAAATTACACTAAACCCTAATTACGTCCAACATTAAAGCTTGTGAGTGGAATTTGTTTCTATATGAAAACTAGAAAATCAACCTATGTATGTCACTATCTTTCCTTAATGACTCAATCCAAAATCATACAAGAACCTAATAGGATCCCAAAGAAACCAGAATGTAAACTGGTAGCCATGCCTCATTATACTGCCAAGGAACAACAAAGGAAAATAAGACTTTACTCCATATAATGACACCATATTGTGTTGATGTTGATATACCATGATAGTAGCCAAATATATGATACAAACTGAGTTGGACAAAAACCAAGAATTTATGTAATGTTCCCATCTTGATTCCAGCCTTTGGTGCTGCAAAACTACAATTTCCAGAACTCTCGTAGTGCATTATCTATTTTTGTACTACATGTGGTATAGAAGTTCTTGAAATTACTGAAATTTTTAACTTCATACATGCATACTTAGGCTCCCTCCTGAAGGATCAAAAAATTGTTAATCTTCTCTCTTTTATGCCTGATATCTATTCATGCATGCTTCCACATATTTTGTTGAACATATTCCTTCCCCTCTTGATGACCATGCTTCTCTTTTGCTAATACCTGAGTGTTATGAATACTTGCCTTTATAAGTAATAACAGGTAGCCATTTATCGCAATAGGGTTTGTTTTCAAAAAGTCTAACTATCCAAAACACAACAGGATTTTCTATATCTAGTCACAACTATGGTTATGATGTAACAAATATTTCATTTCTTCTAAAAATCCACTTTAGCCATAACCTTGAGGTTACTTCCTAGCGTCTCTCCCCTTTAGACAAATTTTAGTTCTTCTTTGAGTGCTTTGTTCTCGTCCTATAATTAGGTGTTTCTTCTATAGAGTTTTTGTTCTTGTTGTCCAAGGGGAAATCCTCTTACCAAACTCCTATTAGTGTCATATACAATGCCTTCTATTATATGTAACTCTTTTGTAAGATTCCCCCTGTACCTTCTACTTTCCTCTGTAAGATGCATGTTTTCCTCTTTTTCTTTTTGGAGCTCTGCTTTCAATTGGTCAATCTTAGAATTAGTTTCATCCTTGTTTGTAAAATATATCACTTTGGGGTATTTATAGGCAGGTTGAGAAGGGGACGTAGGGAGACCTTTATTTGGTTCCTCCTATTCTAGGTGTGTGGGAGAAGCATGGACATCTTGAGGATGATATTCTTCATCTAGTTGAATGGAAGATTGATGAGTTTTAGGTGCAGTTTTAGATGTAGTTGCAAGAATTTTCTTTCCTATAGAAATCATACCTCTAGAAGCAGATCTGTTCCAAGGCCTTCTTGCCACTTCCTTCTCAATTATTTTTGGTGTAAGCTTCATCTTCTTTCCTTTAAACAAGCTTCTTTTTAAACTCTGTCTCAGTCTCTTTTTCAATTACTGCTGACCTCTCTTCTATTTTAATTGATGTTTCCTCCAATTTCTCCTTTATTTTTATTTTTTTTCTTCATCTTTCGGGTCTCTGAATCCTTGCAACACTAGTTTTCTTGTCCTTTATTCTAGTGGGGGTCTCATCCCTTGTTTCCTTCCTTTTCCCTTTGTCATCTCAGTTTTCTGCAAGCTTAGATGGGATTTCTTCGACTCTAACAAGGATCTCAATTTCTTCCCCTTCTTCTTTTCTCTGTTAGGGATTCTTTTCCTAGGTGTTGGTGTCATGATATATAGGTCATAACTAGCTAAGAAGATGAAGGTGTTCCATGCCCTTCCCATCTTCTGCAACTCCTCCATCACCAACAATTTAATTAGGCCAAAATTAAAAATGCAGCAGTGAATCTTAGATCCCTTTTATTGTGCTTTGTCAACCATTTCCCTAGGCCTATGAAGAGATAGAAGGGCATATCCACAAGTTTCTTCCCTATGAAATGGAGCAACAACCTGAAATGGTACTGATATACGCTGTAAAAAGGACCCTTAGAAGTTAAATATTTATGGATTACCAGCATAAGGTCCCCATATTGTTTGTTCAGCCGTGCATTGGGAACTACATTTACTAGGTTTGCTCCCTTGTGCCCATCCTTAAGGAAATGATCAAACTCTATCATCCTAAATTTGGTTACTTTGAAACATTCTTCTCACTGTCTCCGTATCTATGTAGCAGCCACTATGTTGTTTACATTTAGATCCATCTCTAATGGCCCAATCCTTGTTTTATTTCCATCAAACTTTAGCACAAAATATGTGGATATTTGTTTTTGGTATCCCTGCAACTTCTCACAAAATATGAGCCATCCATCACAATGGAAAAAGTGACAAGCAATAGGAATATCATCCAACAGATCCATGTCTTGAGGATCGTCGCGCACCACAACTCAACTTTTCTTAGCTTTATTCTTGGTGAATATTGGCTCCATGTCTATACTTCAACCTTCAACGCTAACCGTCGACACCTGTGGTATTTTAGAAATAGTTAGGTTTTTCACATTAGAAACCTAGACCTTAACAGACACTCTCTAACTGATGATTACAGAGAAAACTTAGTTTGGCTTGGGGTGCACTACAATAGACATTATGACACCAAAAATCAATCCATTTCCATATGCAATAGAGATAAACAAAGCTAACACTAAGGGATAAAAGGCGTACCTTATTCTAGATGGTTGTAGTAGATCCCCATTCAGCTTTTCAACCACGCTTGCACCTATATTTCATTCTCAACAACAACGAAACATACAAGCATGATAGATATTAAGTGTTAGACCTACTCTAGCATATATAAATTAAAGCAACTACATCCATGGAAAATAATATTCACAGTTATGCACATACAATGGACGAGAAATGGATATTTCTATTAATTGTAAATAGAGATATAAGTGACAAACTCTGTCAGAACCTCATAAAAATCGAGAGACCGAGTCCTCCACCTAGGCCTCCACCACTTCAATTCTCCATATCAATGGAAAGCTAACAAGACAAAGGAAATATTGGGAAGATCATCAAAGGATGCTTAAAGGAAAAATGGATGCAGACTCAAGTATGCAAGAATGGGGCACAATTCCACTATAGCTTCCTTTCTCTAATCAATTCTCCTCCTCTAATGCATCCAAGAGGCTCAATATATAGCCCTTCAATAGGAAGTGAAGGGTCGAGTCGAAGCATATCCAGGAATATGGAAGGCTAGTAGTCAATTCATTCATTTCTTGATGAGAAAAACCTTGAATATTTTATTTTTGGGCACATTTCCCAATGTACGCGGGTCATAGTGGTGCAACTTGTTTATACACGCAGTCTATAAGCTGGTGTCCTTCGTATACCAATAAACACGAATTTTTTAAGGGAATTTTTGGAGCATTAAATTTTATACTAAGCAAAGTGGTTCCAAACAGTCTGTATAGGGACAGGAAAGGCCATAAAACCATGATCTACCAAGTGAGGTAAAATCATCTATAACAATGATCACACTCTATCATCCTAAATTTCGTTACTTTGAACCATTTTTCTCCCGGTCTCTGTATCTATGTAGCATCCATTATGGTGTTTTCATTTAGATCCATTTCTAATGGCCCAATCCTTGTTTTACTTCAATCAAAATTTAGCACAAAATCCATGGTTAATTGTTTATGGTATCACTGCAACTTCTCACAAAATATGAGGAAGCCATCACAATAGAAAAAGTGACGAGCAATAGGAATAACATCTAGCAGATCCGTGTCTTGAGGATTTTAGCACACCACAACTCTACTTTTATTGGACTTCTTCTTGGTGACTACTAGATCCATGTCTATGCTTCAACCTTCAACACTGACCCTCGACACCTGTGGTATTTTTGAAATAGTTGCTTTCTTCACATTAGCAACCTAGACCTCAACAGACACTCTCTAATTGATGGTTACAATAGAACTTTTTGGGCTAGTGATTATGGTGATGCTTGATATCTAACACATGGAAACTAACTCCTGAAATGATGAAAATGTTTGGTGGTGACAAAGGTGGGTGTGACATGATTCTACCATGTTTTGGTTTGGAAAAATGATTGAGGACATGACTTTTCCTTCATAATTAAATGACAGACCTTTAACAACTCATAACAATGCTTTATCGAATTTTGTAGCGACAATGTTTTAAATCAATGAATTAGCATTTTGAGAGTTTTTAAACACTTTTGTAGCACCTATTATTGGGATTTCCCTTTTTCGCTACAAAAGTTTGACACTTATGACGGAAAGACAAGGAGAAATAGATATGGATGGGGGAAGTTTAGTCTAAAATCAATAGGATAAAATCAACATTGGAACACCCCATTACACTCAACCTGACATGATCATAACCATTAATATTAACTCAACATGACATGACCTAGCAAAGACATGACCATACCTCTGAAAAAATTGACTTGGAGGTATCTAACCATGAACAAAAACTTGGGAAAAAAAATAGACTAATCCCATCCCTGTGAACATTTAAGTGCTAACATCGAGTCCAACTGGGGATGCTTACCCCCTATCAGGCCTAGAAATTCAATTTTCTTGTGCCTGTCAATAAAAATTTAATGACGGTTTCATTTGGTGTCTATTATTTGACAGTTTAACCAATTTTGTTGAGTGTCAATTTATTTTTAATAATATATATAAATGTGAATAGTTTTTTTTTATATTATATATAAATATGAGTAAAATATTTATATGGAAATTTACTAATTAAGCAAATTATAAAATTTTAAAGGAAATTTTTTAGAGATTTTCCTTGAAAAAATATGAAGGCTCAGACAGTAAGACTATAATACAATTAGAAACATAAAATATAAATAAATACAGTACACATACACAAAATTAAGAGCATCCCAAGAGCTGACCCAACACAATGGCCAATGATTGTTAGCTAAGTTTTAGTAGTTATCGTAGGTATTAAAAATTTTGACGGGTTATCTAAATTCATAAACGTCAAATTGACGTTTCAAATATTTTTTTACCTATCAATGTTGACGTGTTTATAAAAAACGTAAATGTCAAATATGTGTAAAAATGAAAAAAATGTTCTGTGAAACGTCAAATTCCAGGCTTGCCCCCTATGAGGTAGAAAAGAACCTACATTAGTTCCCTATTCAAAACAAAATTTCATCATACTTTTTTTTAATATCTAAATAATAACATCTTCCAAATATTAGGGTCTTCATTGTGAGCTTTAATTTCTTCAATATGTCACTCACACCTGTAACTTGCAATGATAAGCTTAAATGAATATTTACAAGACTATTTACAATAAATTTTCTCATTGTCTTAAGAAAGATGGTGTTTTATGAACCTCCCATTTACTGGGCCTCCTCCAACCATTTCACCATTAATATCATACAAAAAGTAGGCATTATTTTCTTGATAAGAGGCAATTATGTAAGGCCCCTTCCATAGATGATCAAATTTCTTGGATTTATATTCATTTCTGGCATCCCACTTCAAAACCAAATCATATACCTAGAAACCATCAGCTTTAGTTTTTCTATCAAAGGTTTCCTTCATTTTTTCTTGATGAACCTAAACTTTGTCATAATCTCTTTCCCTCATCTGATGGAATTCAATCAGCTAATTTATTCTCCTATGCATGTGATTACGTTCTTATTCTTCTTGTTGCAACAACTTCATAATTGGTAATCCTAAAGAAGGAGGAAAAACAACTTATGTCCCATAAACCAACAGAAATGGTGATGTGCCAATAGATCTTTTTGTGCTAATTTTGTCTTCTCACAATGCATACTTTAATTTGGTGTTCCGTGACCTTTTGTTTTCTTCTAAAAAATTTTGATAATTCTGACTAAACTCTTATTTGATGTTTCTACTAACCCATTCCCCTGAGGATAATAAGCAATAGAATTATTCAAACTGATTTGATAGTCATGGAAAAAGATAATTATCTTTTTGGACTCGAAAGCTTGGGAATTATTTGTGATAATTCTCTTTGGGCACCCAAATATAGAAAGAATATTTTCCGCCAAAAAGTTAATGATAACCAATGTATTTTTTAAGGATTATAATATTATACTTAAGTATAGTATTCTAGGCGATTGCTTTGGATTAAAAAAAACATGTTTATAGATAGGTAGGTGAATATCATTGATAACAACCTTCGTATCTCTTAGGATAGGTAGAGCTTCTATCCATTTTGTAAAGTAACCGGTAGCTATCAAAATAAATTTATGCTATCCTAAAGATGTAGGGTTAATTTCTCCAATGAATTCAATCTCCCATTGCTAGAAAGGAGCTTCCACTAAGATTGGTTTTAAAGGTAAGGGAAACAATTTCTTCTTCCCATAAAATATATGGCATTTATGGAAGGATGCAACCTATTTATATACATTTGAAAACACATTTGGCCAATAAAAACCAACTCTCAAAATTTTGTTTACAGTGGTTTTCCAAAAATGATGACCCCCGCAAACTCCTTGACAAAAATCCTTCATGGTTTGGGCAATTTCATTTTCAATAAAACAATTAAAAGAGTCTCCTCCTGGATCCTTCCAATATAGATATCCATTCATGATGCAGAATTGTGTTGCCTATGATTTCAATACTCTTGCTTTAGTTTTTCTTAGCAAGGAGATAAATAAAAATCTTGTGATACATGTACTTTTGGAGGTTATTGACTTGGCATGATGCAAATAAAATGAATCCCCAAGGAATCACAATTGGACTTAGTCATCATCCTTGCTAGCCCTTTCCCTTTAATCAACTTTGTTGGTCTTATTTCCAGGTCATATGCCAATAAACAAAAATCCACTCTGCTCTCTTCCTCTCTAAATCTGGTTGGGTCAGAATGTATTTCATGATGGTGTTAGAAATAAAGGAAACCACATGGGAATTTAGAATATAATCTCTAAAATCCTTCAATGACTTGACCAAAGCATATGCATATTTCTCCATAATGTTTTATTTCAATTCTGCATCCCTCAATATCTTGCTGAAAAAGGAAATGGGTTGTTCTGCATTGTCCTGATTTTTCTATAGGAGTACTCCATCAATGGTTTGCTCTGAAGCAAAAGAGAAAACCATGAAATATTTTGTAAAATGCAGACTAATTAAAACTAGTGCTTGTGTCAATGCCTTTTTTATACCATTGAAATATTTCTTTGTTTCTATTGTCCATTGGACCTCACTTTCTTTCCTTAGCATGTTAGTGATAAACCTTAAAATCTAAGCAAAGCTTGGATAAACCTCCATTTACCCTACCAATGAATTACCTAACCTCCTTTTTATTTCTTGGAATGCCTATTTTTTGAATCGCAGCCACCCTGTTTGGATCTATTTTGATGCCATCTTTTGATATTATGTCCTAATAGTTTTCCTTCATGAATAGAAAAATTAAACTTCTTTGGATTTATAGAGATACCAAATTCTCTACATTCCACAAAAACGTGTTTCAAATGCTTTAAATGATCACTAACAGATTTTGAAAATATTGTTATACCATCCATGTAGACAAAAAAAAATTGTCCTTTTCCTCTGCAAATGCTATGTCCATTTCCTTATGAAATGTAGCACTTACATTCCTTAATCCAAAAGGCATTTTTGCATACATAAAGGTCCCCTAGGGTGTAGTAAAAACTGATTTTTCCTGATCTTCTAGGTGAACTTTGATTTAGTTGTAACCTGAAAAACCATCCAGCATTGATAATCTTTTAGCCTCGACAACCTTATGCAAAATGTGGTCCATTTTTGGGGGGGGATAATTTTCCTTCGGATATACTTTATTTAGATTTTTAAAATCTACACAGCTTGATTTCCCCATTTTTCTTCCTTACAGGGACTATATTAGCTACCCATCTAGAAAATCTAAAAGAGACAATGATTTTTGCATCAAAGAGTCTTATTATTTATTTTTCTATGAGAGACATCAATTTAGGATTTATCCTCTTTAGTTTTTGTTTGAATGGATTTTCATTAGGTTTTATGGGAATAGTATGTTGAATAATGGATATATCATACTCTTTCACATCCTTGTAACTCTAAGAAAATACATCTAAAAATTCTTTCAATAATTCAACGTACTTATCTCTTTCTTCTATGGACAAGGATTTGGACAATTTCATTATCTTGGGTTTCTTTTCTATTCCAATATTGTAGTATTGTACTTCATTTCTATCTGAAGTGACTTTAGGATCCTTGGCTACATCATTTTTGTCAAACAACTTTTCTATAGGGAATAATCCTTTGGGAATACAATTATTTTTTAACTGAATAATTTCCTTAACTACAATAGTATTCAACAACTCTTGGGGATCAGGATCCCAATCTTCAACATTATTTTCTTGTCCATCCTTTTCTTCATCTTGGTTCTCCCCATCAATTTTAGTATTAGAAAACTCATTTGTCAACTCTAGAAATCTTGTTATTTGTTGATCATCCTCAAAAAACTACCAATACTAAACATTATCTGGTATTGAGGGCATATGTATGGCTTCAATTCCATACTTTCTATTTGGATAAATTGGGATTTTAAAAGTATTAGCAGCAGTAACTAAAGTACCAACAATATTATTTTGTTCACTGGGATTACATTTTTTATGTTCTGTAAATAAATTCCCAAATAAATCCCATACTTAATTTCTGCATGTTTTCATTCTTGTATGTTTAGTTTGGTAGGTTTCATTAACCTAGTTAACTACTAACTTAGAGTCTCCATGTACAACAATTCTTTTGGCCTTCAAATATTTCAAGATGTTAATTCCTACAATTAAGGCTTCATACGCAGCATCAATGTTGGTGCATTTTGAAAATCCAATTTAAAGGAATGAAGTTTAGAGTCATTACCAGGAGACATTATCTATATACCAGCACCAACCCCTCCCTTGCTAACAAATCTGACAAAATCCATATTCCACAAATGTTCAACATCAAGTTCAGTTTTCAATTTCTGCTTTTTTTAGACCTTTGATGATTGTTTTGTTCAAAAAATTTAGAACTGTTTAAGTTTTATTTTTCAAGATAGATACCATGATAAAAAATAGAAGAGCCAACATTTGTATCAATAGAACATATAGGATGATTTTATAGTTTGTTTTGACTGCTAACAACATACGCTAATTTTTTTTCTCTATATAACCTCCTATGATCACCAAACACTAGGATAGTAGCATATTACATATCCATAAGTAAAGTTCCTTTCAATTTATATGCTCAAGACCTAAAAAATAACATCCCAAATTTGGGTGGAATGTACACAACCACTACATCCATGACAATGGTTTTAGCATGAATCTGAGTTAGTGACACCCCCAAATATTGAATAAAACCCAAACACCTTACTTTTCTTGAATCAAAATAGAATAAGTCTTTGTAGGGCCTAGTAATATCCAATCCAAGACTCTCTACAACATATTTTGGAATAATATTATGTGATGCCCCTGAATCTAACATGGCATTATGGAGGATCATATCATGTGCATTCAAGATGATATAGAATGGAGGTACATATTCATCAATATCTTCAATATTTGTACCAAAAACAATAGTGGGAGCATCATCATAAATTTCTAAGGTATCAGGCTACTGCTCTTCTCCCCCTTTTATCATTCTAAAACTTTGGTTCTTGTACTCGTTGTTCTTTAGGAGTTCATTAAAGGGGTTTGAGATTTTAATTTTAGAGATTTCATTGTCTTGGTTAAAGGATGACTAAGGTTTTTTTTATTCTTTTGCATTCACATATGTCTTCCCTTCTAGAGATTTCTTGGGAACATCAACTTTAGGCTCATGTTTTTTAGGGGCTTCTTTGTTCTGCTGACTTATAGAAGGCTGATCAACAAGGGGTTTATTTGCATTCACACCAACATTTTTTTTATGAGATTGTATCTCCTTTGAAAATCAATTACTGCATTATGATATACCTTTTGGTATTGCTCTGAATCCATTTCTAACATATTACCTTCTTTTTCTTGAGAAACACTTTCATAGTCTTCTCTTGTTAGATAAAAGTGAGGTTTAGAATGTTCAAACATATGGATTTGATCATTAGGAAATTATACATCCTCTTCAACAACATAATTTTCAAGGAAAGGAGGCATGATTTGTTGGTCAGCTTGGTTTCATTGATATGCTGGATTTCTTTGGTCTCTCTGTCTTATTTGAGGAATATGAGGCCTCCTAAAATTAGGATTTATGATTTAAGGCTTTGGTTTTTTTGTAACAGTAGGTCTATTTTCTAGGGAAAGTCTTTCCACCAATATTTCCATTATTCTCGTCATCATATCAAATTTAGCATCCACAGACTAGGAAGTATAAGACTGGCCTTCTTCTTTAACATTTTTTCTTTCAACTTATACTTTTTGCTTCATCTTACCTAATGCCATAAGATTTGCTTCTACCTCCATAGAATCTTTCAACATGCCAAGAATAGTTGCATTATTTCTTCCCCTTAACATAAATGCAAAATCACTATCAAAGGCATCAATATAATGTCATTTGGAAGCTCCAACAAGGTTCGATATTAGCTAGAATTGAATTATAAAGTTTCATTAATCTGGTGGAAAACTATTGAACTGAATCTGGATTATTATTTTTCAGATTATTATATTGGGTTAGGATCTTCAAGGGGTTCTTCTTTTCCTCCCATATTCCAAGGAAATTTGTCTCAAACTCATTATAATTGTGCATACTTCCCTCTTTAATCCCTCTGGACCAATTTTTAACTTCCCCGGAAAAACATTGAGCCAGTAACCCCATCTTATCATAATCATCATCATCAACTTCTTCTAAGTCTATGAAGTCACTAAACCTATCCAGACATTGTTGTGTAGTAATTCCCCCTTCCTCGACAAATAATACAATTCTCTAAGCATAATGTTGAGGGAGATCATGCAATGCAACATATAAGGCAAGGGGAGCAAACCTAGCAGCCATATCTCTAGGGGGTGCTTGAGGAGGATTTTGAACTTGCAAAGTAAGAATGGATATTTGGGGAGAGCTTTCAATTTATGAACTTTCATCTACCTTGTTTTTTTTATCTGATTAAATTTCCCTAAGGGATGCTAACATATAGGTTTGAATATTCACCTCGTCAAGAACAACTTCACCTAGGTCTGTTTCATATTTTTTTCTCAGCAATGATCATTCAAATTTCAACTGAAAGGGAATATTTTCAAGGCTATTAAGTTATTATTTTGGTAAAGATAAAGACCTTTGAATTATAGAAGTACATACTTGGAGATTTCCCTTTCCTTTTTCGAGAATTATTTCTAGGTCTTGGACAAACTCTAGGGGGCCAGGGTCTAGATTCGCTCTTGTGCGTACTCTTCTTAAAGCCACGGTTTTTCAATGGAATCATCTTTTCTTATCAAACAATTAAGTCATCAGAGTAAAATGTAGGTAATTTTGGTATTTAGATTTCTTTTTCGTCCTAGAAATCATATTTTCTTTTGTTTATACTTCTCTCCCATGGACAAAATTTATCCTTCGATTCCCCGGCAACGACACCAAGATGTTATCACTCAGAGTTTCCTTTGGTTGTGGAAGGAAAGTATTGAGGTAATCACAAACCTACTTTAGGTTGGAATCTGGTCTTTCCAACCAGAGAGTGCTCTATTAGAATTTTGGTGACTTAAGGATATTTCAAATAAGTATTAAAATATGAAAATAGAGCTCAATTCTGTGAGAGATTACATGTTTTTTTAAAATATTTGTGGTTGAAATATTCAGAGTGGGACCATTGGGTATGGAGTCAGAAAATCGAGATTTTATTTCAATTATTGGAGAAAATAAAAAATTTTACAACATAGGCAAGGAATGTATAATTTAACAGAAAAAAAATTATATTTGCAAAGATGGAAGAAGACAAACAAGAACAATCCATCAATATTGAGCATCTAACATGGATGATTCCAATATTAACTTTAGAAGAAAAAATGTATTCAATATCTAATCCCTATGAACTAGAGCATTTACCATGAATTCTGACCATATACTTTCACTTAAATATGCAGAAAATAAAAAATGAAATGTAAAAAAAGAAAGGCTCATTCACATGAGGAAAATCACAGTCTGCAAGATGACAACACTTGAATCTCTATCACTTCTTTAAGACTTTGGCTCCAAAACTTCATCAATATCAAAAACTAACTTTTACCTTCATAGAGGTCATTTTTTTCTCTTGGGTCTAAACCCCTTTTCTGTATTTTTCATGCTAATATATAGAACTACCACATTTTTAGTTCAAGATTCAAGCCCTCTAGCTCCTTTCTCAAAATAGAAAATAGTTACAAAATCAAGATACATGTGTAAGCTAATATCTAACTTTTATCAAATAATTACATCAAAATAGTAGTTTCAATACCTCCTTCATAGTCTAAAATATCATCTATTACAAAACATAATTAAACATTAATACCCAATTTCCTACAAAATAGGGTTTTAGTTCAAACTTTAAAACTTTATATTATACAAGCAAGAAACTCCTATTCTACAGGGAAAAGCTTCATCTCCAAGTCTGCAACATCTTTGACGATGTTCTAATACATTTGACAAAGAAACTAAATGACTTAAGAAATCCTGGACCATAATGTGCATCTTTAGAACATTTATAGTTCCAGACTCTGTTTTTACACACTGAGTGCTACAATAGTTACTAAAACTATGAAATATTTTGAATACCGTCCCAACTTAATTTTTTATTAAGATGATGCTTACTACATATTTTTTGAGGTGTTTTGAAACATTCAATAGATCACCAGACCAACTGATACCTTGTTTTTATCTCCAAAATAAAATTACACTAAACCCTAATTACATCCAACATTAGGTATTGTGAATGGAAGTTGTTTCTATATGCAAATTAGCAAATCAAATTAAGTATGCTTCTATATTTCCTTAGTGACTCAATCCACAATAATACAAGAACCTGATAGGATCCCAAAGAAACAAGGAATCTACACTAATATCCATACCTCATTATACTGCCCAAGAACAAGAAAGTAAAATAAGACTTTACTCCATATAATGACTCAATATTGTTTTGTTGTTGATTTACCCTCATAATAGACAAACATATCGTACAAAATGAGTTGGAGAAAAATATATAACTTCTATAATGTTACCAGCTTGATTTTTTCCTTTGGTGCTACAAAACTGTGATTTCCCTAACTCTCGTAGCGCATTCCCTATTTTTGTATTGCAAGCGCTACATAAGTTATGGAAATTACCGTAATTTCATACTTCATACTGGAATACTTAGGTTCCTTCTTGAAGGCTCAAAAAATTATTAATCCGCTCTCTTTTATGCTTTATATCTATCCATGCATGTTTCCACAACTTTTGTTGAACAGATTCTTTCCCCTCTTGATGACCATGATTTTGTTTTCCTAATACCCGAGTGTTATGAATACTTGTCTTTCTTAGTAGTAATAGGTAGCCATTTCTCACAATAGGGTTTGTTTTAAAAAACTCTAACTATCCTAAACACAAACATGATTGTCTATATCCAGTCAAAACTGTGATTATGATGTAAGAATTATGTCATTTCTTATGAAAATCCACTTGAGCCAAAAGCTTGAGGTTACTTCCTAATGTATCTCTCTTTTTGACAAATTTCATTTCTTCTTCAGTGAGTGTCTTGTTCTCATCCTATAATGAGGTGCTTCTTCTATATAGGTTTTGTACCTATTGTCTAAGGGAAAATCCTATTACCAACCTCCTATTAGTATCATATAACATACCTTCTATTATATGTAACTCTTTTGTCATCTTCCCCCTGTACCTTCTGCTTTCCTCTTTAAGCTGCAGGTTTTCCTCTTTTGCTTTTTGGAGTTTCGCTTTAAATTGGTCAATCTTAGACTTAGTCTTATCCTTGTGTGTAAAAGATAGGCATTTGGGCTCTTTATAGGTAGGTTGAGAAGGGGACTTAGGGATACCTTTGGATCGTTCCTCCTCTTATGTGTGTGTGCGAGAAGTAGGGACATCTTGAGGCTATTCTTTTTCATATAATTGAATGCGAGATTCATGAGTTTTAGGTAGGGTTTCAGATGTAGCTACGAGACCTTGATTTCCAATGGAAATCATACCTCTAGAAGCAGACCTAGTCCAAGGCCTTCTAGACACTTCCTTCTCAATTATCTATGTTGTAAACTCCAACTTCCTCCCTTTAAACTCCTTATCACCAGTGTGTTTGACTCTTTTTCAATTACTGTTCCTCTGTTCTTTTTTAATTGATGTTTCCTTCAATTTATCCTGTATTTTTATATTTTTCTTCATATTCTGGGTCTCTAAACCCTTGGCAGCCCTGGTTGTCTTATTCTTTGTTCTGGAATGGGTCTCATCCCTTATTTATTTCCTTTTCCCTTTGTCATTTGTGTTTTCGCCAAGCTTAGATGGGATTTATTTGTCTATGATAGGGGTCTGAATTTCACACCCCTTCTTCCTTCTTTTCTATGTCAAAGACACTTTTCCTTGGTGTTGGTGTCATGATATTTGGGTCATACCCAACTAAGAAGAGGAAGGTGTTCCACCCTATTTCTATATTCTACAAATCCTCTAGCACCAACAATTTATTAGGACAAAATGAAAAAATGTAGTGGTCAATATCAGAGCCCTTTGATTATTCTTTGTCCACCATTTTACCTAGGATTCTTAAGAGATATAAGGGCATATCCATAGGTTTCTTCCCTATGAAATGGAGCAACAACCTGAAATGGTACTGATATACGGTGTACACACGACCCTCACAAGTGAAATATTTTTGGATTACTAGCAGAAGGTCCCCATATTGTTTGGTCAACCATGTCCTAGGAACTCCATTTTCCAGGTATGCTCCATTATTCTCATCCTTAAGGAAATGATCACACTCTTTCATCTTATATTTGGCTACTTCGAACGATTCTTCTCCCTATCTATGTATCTCTGTAGCAACCTCTATGGTGTTTGCATTTACATCCATCTCTAATGGCCCAATCCTTGTTTTATTGCAATCAAAATTTAGAAAAAGATCCCTATCTATTTGTTTATGGTATCCCCACAACTTCTCACAAAACTTAAGGTAGGCTCCGTGATGGAAAACGTGGTGGGAAGTAGGAATCGAGTCCAACATACCCATGTCTTGAGTCTTGTAGCGCACCACAACTCCACTTTTCTTGGATTTCTTCTTGGTGACTGTTGGCTCCATCTCTGTGCCATGGATACTTTTAGAGGATAATATAGCCCATGGCCTATATTAAGGGGGTTACAAAAATTTAGTGGGCTATTTTCGTATATGAAAAGGTTTTTTTCAGCTAAGATATATTCTCCCAATATTTACTAGAAAAAACATAAATCCAAAATGAGGAAAATGAAAAAAACTATTTTTTCCCTAGAAAAATCTCCCTCCAATATATGTTTCGCCCCCAATTTCTAGAGAAGTTCCAGTGAAATCATTCCTTCTCCCCCATTTTTTAGTAATGGAGTCTCCCAAGGGTTATTTCACCCTCCATTTTCCTTGTAATTTAGGCATAGGGTTGCATTCACCTGTATTTTAGTCAATTTCATGTGATACCTTTTTTGAGCCCTCAATTTCCAGTATTGAAGGGAAAATTAGGGGCTATTTGGTTCTATATAAAGGATACAATGATTCATGGTTCACCCACATCAAATTTCACCTGCAGGGTGAAGGTTCTAGTTAATGCAATTCTACTTTTTATTCTTAGTTTTCTCTACATTTTAATCTTTGCATAACATCTCCATTGCCAAAAGCTCGGGTTTTGAAGGGTCATGACACAGATGTAATTTATCATAGGATACAAACTCATATCAAGAATTTTATCCAATAATTAATGTGGTGTGCCTTTTATCCACAATTACAATAGATTATTATATTGTAAATTTAGCTTTTATCATGCTTTTTATCATGGATGCCTTTTGAGGCTTGTTGAATTCTAGGGAACTCTTTATTCTTAGGGATCATGCAGTTTTATTAGGGTTTTATCCTATGCTAGGAGTATTGGTTTCATGAAAGTGTTATACAGCCCAAACCATATAATTTATTTTATTCCTTATCATGTTCAAACTATCAATTGACATTTATATGTTGTTAGTGAATGCTAGTCTTGATGGAGAGACGCCACATGGTTTTTATATGTTCAAATTGAATTTGAACCAGTTGCTTAAAGTGTTCTTTTATTAGGATCCTTCTCTACAATTATTATTCTATCTAAGACNTATATGTTCATACTTTATGTCTATTGTTATTGATGTTTCAAATGTTTGTAATATAAATGAATGCACATTGATTATAATGGCGGGGCTATAGTGGAATGGTCATTATTTGGGTTGTCTTCTTGTAGAGTTGTTCTAAGCATTCTGGTAGATTCCTTTATTTGTATTTGGGAAGTTTGTGAATGGTAGTATTTTTTCTCACATTGTCAGGTTTGTCAACTTATTTGTGACCTAAAATTGTTGGGATAAATACTTGTTTTACAATATTTTGTTTTTTGGAAGGGTCATTCAGAAGTAAAATGTTTCAATGGTGATTTATTTTGATTGGTAATTTCTATCATCACCCAAAAATGGATCTAGTTATGTATGATAAATATATGATCTAGTTGGAACATGATACTTCATTCCATCATGATTGTATATAATATGTATGAGGCATGTTTGAACTGAGATGTAGACATATGCTATTTTACCACATTTTGCATGCTTTCAAAAATTTCAAAGACATGGATACAAACACCTCCTTAGCTTATCTAAGAAATGTAGTCTTTAACATAGTATTTCTAATGATATGTGTGATGATGCATTAATGTGATTTCTGTTATTTTTAGTGTATGTTATTATTTCTAATAGTCGTTACAAGTCTCTAACTAACTTTAAAAATTCTAAATAAAATGACATAATTCATATTTTGATTGTCAACAAAAATAAAGGAAAAAGTAGCATTCATATCTATAAACAGATAACCATCTTATTTTTTTTCTTAGAGGGTTGCTTAAAAATGAGGGATTTGGAAAATAAGCTAATTGGTAATTCATGCACTATTAAGGTTGTGGGTCTTGATAATACTCCAAGCTGTAATAATGGTTGTGGGTCCCATAATCACTCCATAGTATAAAGTGTTCAATTATATTAGTTTGTTGGTATGTCCATATTTGGGTCCCTGCATGTCCGTTGGAAAATTAAGGGATGAGATAAAAATATGAGTCCCCACTTCCCCTGGATCTAACTAGTGTAGTTGTGTTTCACCAACACCTCTAGTTATGAGTGACCCAATTCTGCTTGTGAAATGTATAGATAAATCCCTCCTCTCCTCATTCATTCATTTGTTCATTTGAGGGTGTATGAGTCGAGAGAGTCGAGCTCTGGTATACACTCTTCTATTGCACTACCTTGGTAATCTGCATAATCAAAAGTTGATTCTTCCTGGAAAAATATTTACCAAGACGTTACAAGGGTTTATAATTTGATAAAAGATTCGCCAAGTTTTTAGTATATTTTATAATTCAGTGAAATATTCACCAATATTTTAAAATATCTTATATTTTAGTGAAACATTCGCTAATATTTTAGAAGATTCTATAATAGAATGAAATATTAGCCAAAAAATTATATATACATATTATATTATTCATAAAACAACCTTCAAATTTTTATATATTTTATGGATTTTCACTCATTTATTATACACATAAATTTCAGGGGTGTTCTTAAAATATTCTTGGTCTGTTCTTTGATCTTCAATGCTAACCGTCGATACCTATGATATTTTATTAATAGCTAGTTTCTTCAAAACCTCGACACACACTCTCTGACTGATGGTTGCAACATAATTTTTCAAGCTAGTGATAATGATGATGCTTGATATCTGACACATGGAGACCGACTCATGAAATGATGAAAAGGTTGATTGCTTACAAAGGCGGGTGTGCCATGATTTTACCATGTTTTGGTTTAGAAAAATGGTTGAGGACATGACTTTTCCTTCATTATTAACAAACATAACTTTAACTTTAACTTTAAGCGACTCTACTGGCTTAAGATGTATTCTCAATATACAAGGTATGCTCCTATGAATCTTGCTCATATTCTTGGTTTTCCAATTCATCTTATGTGCATAGATTGGCAATCATATTTTCCTAGTTTCAAAGATGGAAAGGAGGATGATACTGCTCTTAATTTGGTTAAATTTCATATGCGCATTCGTAGTCTTGGGATTGAGTTTGATGAAGACTATTTAATGAAAATGTTTATGGTATCTTTAGAAGGAAAAGCTATATCTTGGTATGAAAAGTTGCCACCTGGTAGCTTGTATTCCCTTAAATATTTTCATGTAGTTTTCTATGAGCATTATAAAGAATCCTTCCCATCTCTATCGTTGATTGAAAATTGTTATGAGAATTTTCAAGGTTTTATTCAGCACCTTGAAAGTTTATATGGTAATGAAGAGTTAGTGGATGAGGAAATTCAAGAATATTTGTATGAAATCCCTTTTCAACATCAAGAAGAGACATTACAACATAGTTTCCATCAAACTCAAGAAAACATTCGACAAGCAGTAGCTTCTTTTGTGGTTGAAAATAAAATTGAGCAGAATTTTATTGATGAAAATCATGTTCTTTATTCTAAGTTTTATTAAGATATTTAGTAGTATTCTCATATTTTAAATGACCAAGAAAAGGGCGAGGACAAACATTCAGTTTTACCTTTTTCTGCGTTTTTATTTAAAAATCAAGCTTGTGAAGATCAAAGTGAGGTTCTCGTTGAACTCCACGGAGAAAGGTTTCTAGATACTCATCATACAAATGCGATAGATGTTATTGTTTGAGAACATATAAAACCACTTTATGTTGTAGATGATCTGAATGATAAGAATGGACAAATTGCTACTATTTCACTTGAGAATGATCTTAAAACTAAGTACATAGAACATGAACAATCAACATTTAGGAATGAAGCTTGTATTTTTCCTTGTACTCATCAATAAGAAGGACATATTCATGTTCTTAGGGACCATTTTGCAGTTATGTTGGAATCATTAGGAGAAGTGAATTTTCAAAGTTCATAAAATTTGAAGGTGGATTTACATTTCATATTAAGTTGCCATATTTTAAGCTTTTCTTTCTTTTGGGAAAGAATGAAAGAAAAGGACGATTAAGTATCCATTTACTTGACTAGTTGCATTGGAAATTTGCTATCACTTGATATTGTAGTTGTTTCATCATATTAGGGTAGGGTGATTTGTATATAAACAAGCTTGCTAAGAAAGCTTTCGTTTTAGCCTGGTTTTCAATTTTTCAAGTAGTTGTATCAGTTAGTTTCAACTTTCATCTTGTAGTTTTAGTTTGGGTTTGCAATGTGAGTATTTTCAGCAGTATATAGTCTTAGAGCAAGTTGCCAAATAGAAGATTAGGAGAAGCCCAATGAAGGCACATGGTCTATGGGTTGTTTTCCACCTCGCAAGGAAAAACCCATCCCCATATGGAGCTAGATGTTGTCACATGCATTTTTTTTGTAATTTTGCAAAAACTTTGTATGTTTCGATAATGAAAAAACATTTTTTTGGTTTTATAAGCTCATAATTGCCCTAAGGACAGACATAGTTTATGATTATTTTATTAAAATTAATGGGTTTCAAATTAGTTCGAAGCACCATTTTGGAAAGCAATGGAACATGGAACATTTTTTGGTCATAAGTGGAGCCTCATTGCTCTCTTTTTTGATGGAAAGTATTTTTGAATGTATAGTTTAAGAAGGAATTGTTGTAGTAGGATTTTTTATTTATGGATGGCAGTACTATTACAGGTTTTGTTGCTTCATATGCTATTAGGCATTGAACATGTAAAGCTGATCAATTTTGGACTGTACTTTTTTATTCTCTTTGAATAGTAAAAGTATAATTTTTTTCTTTTTTCTGATGAATAGTAATAATAACAATAATAACAACAATAATAATAATAATAATAATAATAATAATAATAATAATATTTTGTGGTCACAACCAAGCCAAACATCGATTTGGTGTATGAGACCCCTTGTTTATGGGACAAGGGGCCTCCCTAAGCACAACAATTTGACTGCTAAAGTTTATAGAGGTGTACATACCCTACCTCTAGATTTAAACCTATGACTTTTTAAGAGATAATACATGTTATATAGATATAAACCCATAAAATATGTATATAAATATATGTTTTACAATTTGATTAATCTCCATAATACCTTTCAACAATACTTACTAATAATAATTAATTAAAAATAAATAAACTATGAGAGAAAACAATTTATACCATAAATTCCAATATTCCTTAAACCATTTTCAATAAACAAAAATAAATTTATAAAAAATTATATTTTTAGGCCTAAATCATTTAATTTTAAAGCCATCACAACCATGATGAATGGTTATCAATTTTAAAAAAAATAGTGCACTATTTTATGAAAATTCTTACCAAATTCTTATATAAACTAGCAAAAATATTTTTATTTTTCAAACCACAAGTTATTGTTACACATATATTATTGTAATGGTAAGTTATAATATTAAAGCATTGCAATTTGTATTAAAATTTCTAGTTCAATATTTCACTAAAATTATTTTATATAATTTTATTTTTCACTCCACATGTTATTGTTACACATATATTATTTATAATGGTAATTGATAATATTTAAACATTGCAATTTGCATGATGAATTGTTATGTTTTTATTACACGCATATTATAATGATAAGTCATTATATTTAAGCATTGCAATTTGTATGATGAATGGTTAGTTATATTAAAGTTTTCATTTTTAATATGTTATTATTTCTTTTTGTTTACATCACAAATTATTGTTACATATATTATATTGGTAAGTTATAATATTAAAATATTGCAATTTACATAATAAATTGTTATTTATATTAAAGTTTCCAATTCAATATTTTATAAAAATTCCTATCATTGTGAGGTATATAAACGAACAAAAATATTTTTATTTTTGACACCACGAGCTAGTGTTACACATATATTATAATGGTAAAGTTATAATATTAAAAGACTGCAATTTGCAAATATTATAATGCTATATTACAACATTAGAACATTGCAATTTGCAAAATTACAAGGGAGATTCATAATAATCTTGTAATATATCAAATCATGGTATCCATATAATTAAAAAAAAAAAAATGTTCACAATGGTGAATTGCAAGAAAACAAGAAGTCCACTAAGACCAAATAACGAATGATGGTTAACAAACATAAGGACTGTGTGAGGTTGTACAATGTCATGTGAAAATAAAATATTATAACAAACTAATAAAAAATCCATTATACATTACGTAAGGTCGTTGGAAAAATTTAAGCTTACAATGACGGCAAGAGCTATCTATTGAGCTGCAAAGCATTTAATGTTGCTGCAGCAGGCTTGGTGATAGTTAGATCTTGAGGTGCTCCAGATCCAACGGTCAACAAGCTTATTGGATCCACATTAAATGCTCTGCAGCTCAATGAATAGCTGTTGCCTACGATGACCTTTGAATGGTACTCTTTCGCTTATAGTTATCCATATCCATGTTGGTGATTAACGTTAGAAGACCGTCACCTATAATAATGTTAGCAAATATATTAGTGACGGCCTTCTAACGGAAATTGTTTGATAAAGACACCAGTGATGAGCATCGATGGCCTATCATAATTAGCAGTGAAGATACATGAATATTTTGCCTCGGCTATATTCTATCAGTTTTATGTTTCTGTACTAAACAATTATATGCATGAATAAAGTATAGTTTTTTTTGGAAAAAACATAAAAATAAAAATAAAAAAATTAATAATAAAAACACGAAAATGATGTAAAGGGATAGTTGCGAAATGTCTCGAAACATACTCTGATATAGTCACGGATATAGTTCAGTCATGTTAAGAATAAAGTATAAAAAATTAAAAAACCTATTAATAAAGACGATGTGAAGGGATAGTTGCGAAATGTCTCGAGACATACTAGGATATACTTTAGTCATGTTAAGGTCCTCTTTTAAAATCAACGGGACAAATACTTTTAACGGATATAGTTTAGGCGTGTTAAAGTCCTCCTTTAGAAAAAAAAGGTTAAAACTCTCAACGGAAGTGATATCATATGGAAATTTTCTATGAAGTGTTATTCCTTTCATGTAATGTCATAGTAATGATTTCGGGTTCGTTTACAAGTTCACTCTCTTAGAGTTTTTTGAGTTGAAATTTTATGGGATTATTTTATTAGTTAACAAAATGTAGAGCTATGGGTTAGTAGATAGATGTTAAGAGTAAGTATAGATAGGGGTTAAGAGTTATGTATAAATACTTTTTTTAATTCAAAGTATAATATTTTTTCTATGAAAAAAATAGAGGTTAAGAGTAAATTGTTTGGTTCTAAGGGTTATGAAGGTTATGCTAGAATAAACGTTAAAGTTTATAGCATAAAGTTTAGTGAGTTAGTGGTTAATTAAGTTATAGTATCAAACATTAGGTTAGGGTTTAGGGAATTTTGTAAAGTTTAGTGAGTTAGTGGTTAATTAAGTTATAGTATCAAACATTAGGTTAGGGTTTAGGGAATTTTGTAAGTTAAGGGTCAACTATGGTTAGAATTTATAGGATTATGTGTAAGTGTATTAGAGGATATTTAGTTGCTGGCATTTATTGGTTAGTAAGATAGGTGCTAGGGAGGTTGATAAGTTTTTTTATCGGGAAAATTGGTAGACCTTAGTGTATTTCAATAAGGAGACTAGGTTTGACTCAGAAGAGATTGTCACTATAAACGTGAGCCTGAAGTTACCGCCCACAAGCATGCTATATGAACTAATCAAGTTTTGAACCTGGCTAGGACCCTAACATTGGTTGATTGAAGGCTTTCCAGTGTAGGATGCCCTCCATTCGATTCTATCTTGGTGGGTTAATGAGGTTAACAAGTTATATATTAAAGATTAGGAAAGGGTGGGGATGGTGAATCAATAGTTATTGGTTGTGGATCAAGGTTTAGTGCCTAATTGTTGGATAGTTGTTATAGGTAAGGGTTAGTTAAGATTAGGCTTTTATTGTGTTAGAAGATATATGATGGGTTAGTGGGTTTGTGCTTTAGTGTGTTAGTAGTAAGTGCTAAGATAATCTTTAACTTAGGAGTTGTTAATGGGTTAATGGTTAGTGTGTGTCCCCCGAAATGTCCTTGAAAAACTAGGATAAGATTAGGGTCACCCACCAGAATTTGAGCAATACATCACTACTCTAGGTCATGTAGAAAGAGTCCTCTAACCAAACATAATAAACTTTCATATTTGTTGATGTTCTTTTTGCATTGACACTTCAACAACAACTTTGATATCTTAAGGATTAGCTCCTTTTTATCCCAAGGAGGTGTCCATAGGTCTTCCTTAAGATATTTCTCACAAGAATAATTGTTATTGTAAATTGAATGAAACTGTTTAAGAGACGAGATAACAATAGATCCCAAAACAAATAGACCCTTTCTAAGGACAATCACCTAGTCATCAACTCATCATAGTGACTATGATATGAAATTAGAGATATAAATACAAGATGCAAGATATAAATGTATTTTGATATATACAAAAAAGGGGACCAAAGTTGTTTTGTATTGAAGGAGAACCGTGAAAGAGTACATGGGCATTGGAGATTGTAATGATATTTATGAGATAAGTATCTTTAATTATCTTTTAAGAGTGGGTTTCTCCTTTGGTTATGAGGATTTTCTCATTATAAACATGTTGTCTTTTTTCATGGGATGTGATGTTTTTAGTGATATTGTGTATAATTCATATTACTTAATATTTGGATGTTAATGCATATTTTTTATAAATGGTTCATGAATATGGTTTACTATCGATAACATGTCATTACAAGTTGTTAAGAAATCATTCTCCAAGTCATTGTGACTATTTGGTAGTCAATATTTTTTTTGGGGGGGGCGGGGGGTGGTTAATAGTTTCAAATTCCTTGTTGTAGCAATGAGAATCACACCACTAGCCAATATGATTAAGTATCCCACAATTAAATCTGATTATAGTTACAGGGGGGAAGCATTTATAATAATAAATATGGTTCTTAGAATGAAAGAAAAAGGCTTTTGGAAGATTTACATCATAAAATCATTGCTAGGTCATGCATGCATGATTAGCTAACAAGAACAATAAAACAATAAGGAAATTGGGAGTAGCAACAACACAAAACTCAACATATGTAAGATGAAGCACACTTTGATAAAGATTCAATAATGATAAAAGGATACATGTGATATAGAACCATACATATAGGTCTATTCTAAGGGGCGATGACAACATTATTTGAAAGATCCACAAATGGATATGGTCGCCTTGTTCTCATAAAATAATTCTATGAACAAATTTATGGAATTGCTAAGAAAGAAAATGGGATATATTCAAAAGAAGACATAGGAAAGCGCAAATTACATGGTACCAAACTTGTGGAAAAGGTGAACTCTTCAATACGTGGGTAAACATTGAAGCAAAGTTTAGACATATGTATGGGTAGTCAAGGGAAACCATAGATATTGGCTCAACTCTAAAAAAAGTTAGTAAACAAGAGAATCAACAACCTGATATGATGCTAGATTAATACAAGCCATTATACAATTCGATTTTTATGTAGTTAGGAAGGAAAAGATTGAGTGATTTATTACAAGACTAATGGATATATAGGCATAGGTTAGAATATAAAACCCTAATAGATATAAGGGTATAGTCCAGAAAACAATGCACATGGAGTGTGAACTTATGACCCACAAAAGATACAAGAAACCAAAAAGAAAAAGTGATCAAAGGATCCAAAAGTTGGAAGATAAAATTAAAAAAAAATGAGGAAACAAGAAAACATACACTAAAATAAAAATGAAAGGAACCAATCTAGTTCAAACAATGAATATACAAAATAGATATGATACTATAAAAAAATTAGGATAAGAATAAAATATAATATGAGAAAATGTGTGATACGGTTACAATATACAAGGAGAGTGCTATATATATATATNAGAGAGAGAGAGAGAGAGAGAGAGAGAGAATGCTACATTTCCTTCCATTTACAAATTATTTGTCCTCAAAGTGAGAGAGAGAGAGAGAGAGAGAGAGAGAGAGAGATGTTCAAATTCCTAAGCGGAATTGTTGCATCATCTGTGGATTCATCTATCCAAAGTTGACCTTTATTGGAACTTTTGTTTATCAATTGTTTTGATGGAACTTCTCAATTTCTTATTCCACACAAGTTGTTGATTTTTATTCATTTTTTTTGAAATTGTAGTCTGTCTATCTGTAAGAAGAATTTATATTCCTTTTGACCTTGTCACTAACTAGAATGGCTCTTATGATTTAGGTGATGATTTCATGTTTTGATACTTGGAGGGATTTATTTGTTGATAAGATTTCAATGTAAGTATCCTTCTAATGTTGGACATCACTTGGATTTGTATTGGTTCCTTTTCCCAATGCTTGGAGATTCATATCTAATTATTCATTTATTTCAACTGTATTTGTCATTGATTTGTGGTCAACTAATGATCCCTTGCAAACAAGGTGATCTAGAACTTCTTGTAATGGATTCTTATCTTAATTTAGCTTTTTAATATGTGTAAGTAGATATTGATTATGTATCCTTAAATCTAAAAGTTTTTCATTATTTTATGATTAGCTGACTTTATTTTTTGATTTTAGATTCTCTATTTTTCCATCTCTTAATCTTTTAATTTGTTCGATTAATATTTGATCAAGTCTCATTAGGTGAGAGTTTAGTTTATATTTTTTTAATAAACTATTGATGAGTTTCTCCTTAAGATCTTGATTCTCCTGTTCTAACTTTAGATTCCATTGCTTTGTATCATTTGTCTTCCTTATTTTTTCAAGTAGAGTTTGACTATGATCTTTAGATGAGAAATTTATTCATAATTTTCAATAACTCTTCAACAAGTATAACCCTAAGTTATTTATATCATTTTTGTCCTTTCTCTATTTCATCTTGCAATGCACATTCTTGCATTTGTATGTCACCTTTAGATTCTTTTATTTTAAATAATATTAGATAATAATGGAAAATAAATCTCTTTGAACTTTTAAGATCCACCGACCTTTGGCATCTCTTCCGAAAAAGGGCGTTTGGTAGAAAAAAAACCATCCGTGAAATTTATGATTCCTAGTTTTATTTATTCCATGACATGCCTTAATCTTTACTTCAAACTCAAGACACGTATTTAAATTATACTTCTGAAAGATATTCACTTTACTTTGAAACACCATTTTACCAATTATACTTTTTATTAGAAAGTATCACATTTTTAAGTGAATTTCTTTTAAGTTACTTGTTTTTTACTTTTGAGTTACAACTTTTTTACCTTATTTAAGTTATGCATTTTATTAGAAAGTATCACTTAAAATTTCTTTTTAGTTACTTGTTTTTTACTTTTTAGTTACAACTTTTTTACCTTATTTAAGTTATGCATTTTATTAGAAAGTATCACATTTTTAAGTGAATTTCTTTTTAGTTACTTCTTTTTTACTTTTGAGTTACAAGTTTTTTACCTTATTCAAGTTACGCATATATTTACTTACTTTTATGTAAATTGTTTTTTTTTACTTTATATATGTCAATAGAGAATGTTTTTTTCTTGACATGGGCTTTCCTTTTTATTACATTTTTTTCTATGTTGCTTTTGACCTTATTTCTATGCCATTAGAGCATCCTTTCTTAACATGAACTTTTTCACATGCAATTTAAAAAATTTGGAAGCATTCCTTTTTTATTAATTTTTCTGGTGGAATTTCACTTTACTTATGGTCAATGAACAATATGGAATTTTTAATTTTTGATATATATATTTTTTCATTATGGGAATAAATATTTGGCCACCATCCTAGAGTAACTATTTGTTTAATCTTTTCTTCTTCCTTTCTACTTTTTTTACCCTCTTTTTCTTTCTTCTTCCTTTAAATTTCTAACAATAAAGTTTGCACCATGAGCCCTGATTATTTGCCACATACCTATGAGATGAACCAATTTAGTTCAAATAATGAATATCCATAATATATATGATAGTATAAAATAATCCATATGGATAAGAATAAAATATAATAGAAGAAAACTGTAACAATTCATCAAGATTTTTTTGTGTGAATTCCATCAAAACTACCTTCTATCACTGTACATAGATAATATACAGAATATCAAAGAACATATTTTATCAGAGTGTCCAGGAACCACCAATATTGACCACATAGTCTATCATAGAGGTCCAAAATTATGGCCTTCCTAGTGTCAAGAAATTACGCAATTAGATGAAAAAAAAAAAACCTAAGATTTAAGTCTTCCTTGTCCCTGCTGGCTAATCCATATAACATATGGAAACTGAAAAACAAAAGATACTTGATAAAGATAGAAATGAAAATTTCATGCATCTAGCATGGCTTGCTCTAGATTTTTCTCATATTCATGCTTTTCAATGATGGGGACCCCTAGACCTAAACCATGAGGCTCATGCTCACCTTCTTTCTCGTCTTTTCCAGAGTGCTTCTCATCCACTAGTTTGACAAGCAGGCTTACTTTTTTGAACATTGAAGGAGGATTATCTGAGGGCTTGTGCTTTATGTGCCTTCTGAGAAGAGTGTCAAAGTCAATGCTACCACTTGACCCCTTGCTCTCCACTAGAGCTGGTAGTGGTATTTTTCCTTAGGGGTTAGAAGGGCTCACATGCTCTTGAATTGGAGCAGTCGGAGGAACTGGTGCAGAGTCCCACTTTTCTAAGAATGCTTCCAATAACTCAAAGTACGGTCCTTGAACTTCCTGCATAACCTCGATACGTGCATTGATTTCATCCACCTTATGTTGAATAGTATCTCTATCTCTTTTGGTTTGAGACCAGATGAATTGGATGTAAATGAACATGTTAGCCATCATGTTTTTAACCAACCAGTAATGATTGATGTGCTCATTGGACTCGGAGTTTGCAAGTTGTTCCACAACCACTTCATTTTCCCAAACATCAATCCAACGATGCCATTTTTATGGGACATGATCCACATAGCCCATGTTCCCCATCTAAAAGTATCTTGTGTTTATGCCTTCCCTTCTTCCTTGTCGACTGTGTTTAGGGGTACCTCTTTGATGTTTAGGCATATTGAAAGAGTAAATAGGTTCGAGGACCGGATTTGGAGAGGCCAAACATAGGAACAATATAGTCACTTCATGGTTTATCTTCTCCTCCTTGAACAGATTTAGAGAAAAATGAGGAGGGGTAGGTTCGCCCAAATATTTGAAAACAAATCCAGACATCGTTGAAAGGATTCTGGCTCAAATAGAGTACATGCCAACCTGGATTGCACCAAGAGATGAGCTACTTCCCATACTCAAGGGAATCTACTTAATCCTTTAGCACAAGGTGCCATTCATGTCACATGGTGGATCAATTAATGTCGGAGGGAAGATTCTTAGTAAATCTATGAGCTTCAAGATTCATTAACAACTGTTTTGAATGCAAAGTAATGTATATCATAGTAGCATAATTCAAGTACAAATATGGATTTGAATATGATTCAATATGAAAAAAATACATAACGAAAAAATCTAGTACAAAAAAAATACGGGAATAGGTTGCTTGTAGATTTTAAAAAACTTATTTTTCAAAGTTATTTTTTTTTAAATATACATAAACCATTCAATATTTAAATGCATTGTTGAGATTTGATGGACAAAAGGCCATTTTTCTTGTCAAATACAGTCTATATTTTATACTTCGTGTCACAAAAAATAAAAGAAAACAATAAAACTTCTATATATAGTCTCCAAGAGGGAGGAAAATTTATCTAATAATGTATTTAAAAATTAAATTTTAAAAATACTAAATAATTAAAATAACAAAAATAACTTATCAAACAATAAAACAAATTTCTAATAATATATTCCAAAAATAATTAACTTAACTAAAATCTAATATTATAACTAGTTACTAAAATTTATATTACAAAATAAACCTAAATTAAATCAAATCTAAGATTTGATATTTATAATTAAAGTACAAAACAAAATATATATTATAAATTTTAAAGCTTTAAACTTTTAAAATCTAAAGACTACGGACAAAATTGAAAATAAAACAATAAAATTTAAATAGTTGTTATTTAATAATATGTGCAAAAATTGTAGGCAAATTTACCGTATTCGTATTATGCTGAATATTTGGTGATTTTGGAACTGCCTTTGAATTTCCATACAAGAAAGTCTAATGCAGACCAATTATGCTATTATGATGTACATCATTCCACTCTTCCAAAACCCCGTATGGAGCATCTGTGTTTGAGACGTAGAGATGGAACCCGCATTTTCTTTAACTCATGCATGAGGATAGGGTTCATAATCCAAAAGTTTGGGAAGGGGGCTTCCCAATATTGTACCACTCAAAAGTTGGAGTGTTACACCTAAATCTCATCACCATCATGTTATGAGATATGTATTCCCTTGTCTGCTCTAATCCCTCAAAGTTTTCCCCAAAGAAATGAAAGGAAGAAATGATCCCCTTGCAATTTTGCCTTGTTTTGAGCCAGTAACGCTCCTTCTCCATTGAGAAAAAGCATTACCTAAGTCAACAACACTCCTTTTACAGGTGAAAAGAGGAGCGCCACCGCTAATTCCCTTCATTACAAAGGTGTTACCCCCTTAACACCGCCTGTTTTCTTCATTAACGATGCGGTGCTCGAGTTTTTAAGGCAAAAAAGGAAGCTTCGAGAGGCTTCTCGACGTTTGCGTTTGTGGAGCCTCATCCCTATGGTTTAGGACCACCTGGAACTCGAGATCCTCCCTTTTAGGATCTTATCTCTACCTCACCCTGAGATCCTCATCCTCAACCAAACCTATCCTCACATGCCCTTTAAGTACTGGCTCATCCCCCATGGGGAATAGGAGGAAGAATTGTGTTGAACACCCAAACTATGCCAAAATCATTCTCGAGGCTTTGGAGGAAAGGTGAAGTTAGAGGCAAGGGTTCATTGGAAGGAGCATCACAACACTAAGGTGATGGTTGTAAGCTTTCTTCTTCATCTTTAATGAAAAGCTGGTTCCTTTCCCATAAACTGTGTTATGTTTTAATCATGATGTTTATTACTGGATTCCTTAGTCACTAGTATAGAAATGTTGATTATATTCTGGTGCCTTTGATATTGCTTGTCTAGTTTATGTGTTTGTGAAGGTAGATTCGTGAAGACTCATCACCACAGGAGACACTCATGTTGTACTTCAGAACAGCCAAAGGCCTTGCTAGGAATATTGCACCTCTTGCGGACAAGAGTTGTTCCTCTAGTCAAAATGGTTCATATCTAGAACAAATTAGAGACAAAGGATGGAAGACTTCCCCTAGATGGTGTAGACATCTAGAATGAGGCCCTTGGTTGTTCTGAGGTACGACATGAGTGTCTCTTGTGGTGATGAGTCTCCATGGATGTACCTGCACAAACACATAAACTAGTCAAGCAATATCAAAGGCACCAGAATATAATCCACAATTTCATACTAGTGACTAAGGAATCAAGTAATAAACATCATGATTAAAAAATAACATAGTTTATGGGAAAGGAACCAACTTTGCATTAAAAAATGAAGAAGAAAGCTCACAACCATTTCCTTTGTGTTGTGATGCTCCTTCCAATGAATCGTTTCCTCTAACTTCACCCTGCCTCCAATAGCTCAAGAATTATTTTGACAGAGTTTGGGTGTTCAACACAATTCTTCCTCCTCTCTCCCATGGGGGATGAGCCAGTATTTAAAGGAATGGGAGGATAGGTATGGTTGAGGATCTCATAGGTGAGGTGGAGAGAAGATCCAAAAATGAAGGATCTCAAGTTCCAGCTTGTCCTAAACCATAGGGATGAGTCTCCATGAAGGCAAGATTCGAGAAGCCTCTCGACGATTCTCTTTTTTCCTTGAAAAGTAGAGCACCGCTCCTTTAATGAAGCAAACAGGCGGTGTTAAGGGGGTAACGCCCTTTCCATGAAGGAAAAGAGCGGTGGCACCACTCTTTTTCTATGTAAAAGGAGCGTTTATAACTTAGGTAACTCTTTTCATCAATGGAGAAGGAGCATTACTGGCTCAAAACAAAGAAAATTGCAAGGGGTCAATTTCTTCCTATCATTTCTCTAGGGAAAAATTTGAGGGATTGGAGCAGACAAGGGAATACCTATCTCATAACATGATGGTGACGAGATTTAGGTGTAATAGAATGCCCCCCCAAGGTATGATGGCTAGAGGGAAATGATAGGCATAATAATTCGATCAAATAAGGTGTAGTCTCGAGGCAAAGGTCCAATGGTTGGAGCATCACAAATTTTCTGCAACACCTACTACATTTTGATACATGTCCCAAATTAATCACAACATGGCTTCCAATCAATACACCGCAGATCCATGTGAGATACTAAACATCACGGCTACTAAAATACAACGTAGATCCATGCAAAGAAGACTCAAACTTGGACATAGCTACCAGACATACAATGTAGATCTATGTCATTCAAAAGAAAATATGAGCACAGTCGCAAACATACAAATGTGGATCCATGCTAGGACTCATATAAATACTCCATTGCAACCTGGGGAAAGCAATGAATGCTTTAACAGATACACAGGGTCTTCGTATCGTCTTCCACAAAGTACGATTCTATGCATGTGATTACAATGTCTTAATGTCGAACATGGTAGAAACTACTTGATTATCAGTCAATGATGTGAACTGTTAACAAGCACAAGGGAAATCACCATTAATGTCAATGATCCCCAAGGTACCCTAGTACAATATCCTAAGTGTGAATAGATAATTTGATGTCAAACATCCAGTTGAATCTTTCGATAAAAGGTCAATGATGTGAACCTATGTCGAGAGTGAGAGAATCTGTCATTAAGGCATACAGACCTCAAGGTACTAAAACTTGTTTCTAATACTAATTCCTAGATGATGAGCTGATGTCGATAGGAATAGTCTCGTCGAAGGAGGGCCATGATGAATCCCACATAGACGACGCGAAACTCAAAACAAAGTTATGGAATGTTGAGTATGTTGTAACCATAGGACTGACTCAAAAGGTACTGACAAAAAGGTTTTTTCGACTATAGAGGTAAGCTTTCAATTTCCCTTTGAACATCGGATGGCACGACCGAAGACTTGGCAGCATTGACTTAGACCAGACGGATACCAATACATAATGTGACAGTAGACGATGCATTCTTTGAAAGACTAAAAGGAGTGACATGACTTATGAAATTGGATCGATTTGGAAGCAAGCTGAATACCCAATTGACTGAATGAAATGCAGAAAAGTGTTGTGTTCAAAGGTGACTATAAACTGCCATTTTATTTGCAAAATGAAATGATTCCCTTCCCTTAATTTACCTATCATGATTGATGAGTGCCTCTTTTCATTTTTATGAGTTCAAAGAGGGTAACCAACACTCATTGTAGCTTATCTAGGGGATAAGTCCATTCTCATACATTTCACGAACCTGAGAAAGGAGGGGTTCGTTCCCAAAAGAGGGTCTTTCATCGTTTGATTTTATGAGTCTGATGAAAGAAAAATCATTTGTCGTTTCATTTTTAGAGAGTCTGAAATGACTAAGAAGACTCCAGAATGGAATTTTTTGAAAATTTAGTCCCCAAGGACTGAAAAAGTATAAATAATGCCTAGGAGAACTCTTCCAGTCATGATTGGCTAGAGTATACTTTTTTCGTATGTAGTGCCCCCTGGTTCGAAAAAGGGGTAAACTATCACCAGAAAGATGAATCTTTGTGTCCTTTTACGAGCGTGAAGAAGACAAGTTCACTTGGCAATATTTTCATATTTTGAGAGTCGAAAAAAATCTTAAAGAAGACTCCATTAACATTTTTCATGTTTGAATCCAGAGCATGAAAAAACGATAAACTAAGCTCAAACCACTTTCATTTTTTAAGCAGAGCACAAAAAATGAAAAGTAAGCTCAACACCATCTTACTGTTTTTAACGATCTCGAATATCGATTGAAAGAATGCTTAGGGTATCTGCTTCATTTTTTAACGAGCTTTTAACAAAGAATGAGCTATGGTCAAAGGGTTAAAGGACCTCGAAACTAAAGAAAGTATGCTCAAAATGACTCCAATTGATGGGTATTTTCCCAACATGATGCCCAGTGGTTGGTACTTTCCCCTAGTATAATTGTCAAGTAGAATAACTCCAACATAATGTAAAGAGGTTGGCTTCGTTTCGTCTGCCTACTCTATTCGTCATCCAACTAAAATCACAGTTACTACCAGGAAAAGGTTCACCAGAAACAAACGAAGAAAGAGGATCAAGTTATACAGGCAGGTGAAATGAAGGTTTAAGGCTTGACACAACGGAAGAATCCATTTCATTTTTTGACAAGCTTGACACAAAAAATGAACTTTGCTCAAGGTCAGTTTTATTCTTTAACAAGCCCGAAACCAAAAATAAACACTTCTCAAGGTGACCTATTTCATTTTTACATAAGATTGAAATAGAAAAGAACTATGCTTGAAACATGGTTTCATTTTTATGCAAGCTTGAAACCAAAATGTAGACATTGCTTGAAACAACCTATTTCATTTTTTAATGAGCTTGACATAGAAAAAGAACTATGCTCAGGAGTGGTTTCATTTTTATGCAAGCTTGAAACCAAAAGGTAAACTATGCTTGGGGTCATCCGTTTCATTTTTAACGAGCTTGACACAGAAAGGGAACTATGCTCACAAGTATCTGTTCAATTTTAAATGAGATTGATACAGAAAAGAACTATGTTGTCCAACCTGTTTCATTTTTTAACAAGCTTGACACAGAAAAAGAACTATGCTCACCGATCTATTTCATTTTTTAATGAGCTTGACACAGAAAAATAACTATGCTCACTAATCTGTTTCATTTTTTAACGAGTTTGACATGGAAAAAGGACTATGCTCACAAGCATCTGTTTCATTTTTTAACGAGCTTGACACAGAAAAAGAACTATGCTCTCTTACCTGTTTCATTTTTTAACGAGCTTGACATAGAAAAAGAACTATGCTCATCGACTTGTTTTATTTTTTAATGAGCTTGACATAGAAAAATAACTATGCTCACTAACCTGCTTTACCCAACATGATATCCAGAGATTAGTAGATTTCCCCCTTACATAAGAATCTAGAGAATTAACTCCAGTATGATGTTCAGAGGCTGGAGCCATGCCCCCCATTTTACCTATGATGGAAAGAAGATAACTAGAAGGGGAAGGAACCACAAGAACATGCGACACATTCAGGGAAGTTTGATGACTAGGAGTAATGCGATGGTTAGGTGTAACAAAGGAAAGTTGATCAATGGTCACAATATTCCCATCATGGGAAAAATGCATCACTCTAAAAAGTGTGGAAACTAGTACTACAGCCTTCATGGCGTAAACATAATCATGTCCAAGGAGCAGATTGAAATCTAAAGGACCTTGGACCACCATAAAATCGATACATACAGTTTTCCCTCCTAATGTAATAGGTAAATGAGGAAGTATCCCTAAAGGTGCAGTAGGCCTACGATTAAAATCCAGTATCTGATCAGTGGCTGGAAAAAGATGAGGAGAGCCTAAATATTTCCAAGTAGTTGAGGATAGAATACTAACAAAAGCCCCTTCGTCAACAATAGTGCGAAGCATCCGCCTAGCGATAACATTCACAAATATCTAGAAAGGAACACTCAAATTAAGATGAAACTTTGTTAGGTTACTCCAGTCAAAGGAAATAACCTCAGTACTTGGAAAGGGTTCTGTTGAAAGAGACAAAATTTCCTCTTGTCGAGAACAATCAAAACGAAGCATAAAAATTTCAGCAGGTTTTAGTTCATTCTCTACTAGGAGAGAAGAGCAAGACGAAGATTTGGTCAAAGCGACTACTTCAGTCTTAAAAATCTATGATGAAAGAGTAGGACCAAGTGGAGATGACATCGATTCGACCACTGTAAATTCACTCTCCAAAGGAAGAGTGGGATCAACTAAGGATGGATCTGAATCGGCCACTTTAACTTCACTCTTCAAATAAAGAGTGGGATCAACTGAGATTAGACTTGGATTGACCACTTTATCAACCAATAGGATGTCAATGGACAACTTATGATAACCTATTGGAAGTCGTTGTTGAGGAACAATAATATCTTCCAACAACTTAGAAGCTTCATCCATGCAAGTACAAATGTAAGTAAAGTGCATGTCCTTACCAAGCAAGCAAGGATTTCTGACTTTACCCTTCTGAATCTAAACCACAGAGTCACTGGTTGAGGGGGGATCATCAGTATGATGAACAGAGGCTGATGACATCAATTTCCAAGAAACCTTAGACCACTCTTCTAAAATTAGGGCCAGACCATGACCATATTTCAGAAGGTGATCACCCTTGCAAAGCCTGCAAGGGAATTTGGGCTTATGCGGTCTTTGGGTGTGCAGATCAACACTCTCTGTACTGGGAGGAGTAATTCGTTGAAACTTAGTTTTTTGTTTGTTTTTATTCTTCTTAACCTTCCTTTTCTTCTACTTCTTATCCACCTGACTACTAGTACTACAAATTTCAACAGGAGAAGAGGGAGAAAAAGGAAAAGACACATCAGGCGAAGAAGGAGAGGGATTAACATGAGGTTGATGCTCCCACGATGAAGGATTGGGATTTGAAGCAATTGGTGTACATGGGATAATTGGACTAGGGAAAAACCAAACAGGTAATCTGATAATCAATCTAGGAAGGCTTAACATATCCATGAGAGGAGGACCAACATCCCCATATGGAGGGAAAAAAAAAGACATGCTTGGTAAAGGAAAGGAGTCTCTTGGTCGATAGTCCTATAAGGCAAAGCCATAACCATGTAACAAAAAATTTCTCTCTCTCTCTAAGAAATCCTAACTGTACAGACAACAAGCGCTACTCAAACTAAAGCATCAAGCAAAATATGTGAGAGGAGTGGATTAAAGTTATGGAACCTCATGGGATTGTCAAATCACCACAGCTCACTATATACCATAGGGTCCAACAGTAGAGCGCAACAAGGAGGATTGGGACCGTACCCTTTCCTAAATACCCAACTACCTGGACGGTACGTGTGTAGTAATCTCCCCGAGTGTTGTTCTCAGTGTATTGCAATGATAGGACGGCCAAAGGGTTGTACTTGGATGGTCTCAGGATTCCTAAAGGGGTCTCCCAATATACGCAAGGTGCGTGGGAGCTCCACTCTGTAGTAGTGTTGTCTAATGCACAACCGGTCTACAGGAGCCTTCTGATATACTACTGAGTACGTGAAGTACCTTTCGATATACCTCTAGGGTACGTGAAAGGTTTTTCGATATACTGGTTCGTACGTGGAAGTACCAAAGGATCCTCAGGATGTAGTGTGAGGAAAAATGACAGCTCCTACGTTTAAAGACGTCGGAACACGTCTCTAACCTATCACACCTTGCTACAATTTTTAACCTAAACTAGCACTTAATTTTATCTTGAACGGTTAGGTGAATGCATGAGGTGAGGACATAAAAAGTAAAACCATGCAGTATGATTGTGCAAATTTTCACTTTAACTTTAAAGGTATGCCCTACTTAAGGAAGGGAGAGAGAGGTTCAATTCCTTTGAAACATAGAATAAATCCCATACAAAAATAAAAGGCACTTGCTTATATAGTCCGTTCCTAACTAAAACAAACAAAATCTTCCTTTTTGAATCGAAAAAGAAGTGAAATCTCTAATGAAAAGCAAGAAAAGATTGTTACAACTTTCATACAAAAATGTTCATATTTTTCAACTAAAGCGAGAATAAACTAAACAAAAAATTCTAAAATAATTTTCATATGGATTTTCTCAAAAGGCTTTAAACTTTTAAAATCTAAGGACTATGGACAAAATTAAAAATAAAGCAACAAAATTTAAATAGTTGTTATTTAATAATATGTGCAAAAAATGTAGGCAAATTTATAGTATTCGTATTATTCCGAATATTCAACGATTTTGGAACTGCCTCTGAATTTCCGTACAAGAAAGTCCAATACAGCTGAATTATGCTACTATTATGTAAATCATTCTGCTCTACTAAAGCCCCGTCTAAAGCATCCGTGTGTTATCTACCTGAATGGCACCTCTCCGTCCGAGTGCCGACATTCGCTATGTTGGCACACAAAAGGACATTTATGGATTGAGGGTTGCCCAAAACACTATAGATGGGCTTATTAAGAACTACATTTATCATCCATCCAGCTGGTTATTTTTACCTTTTAAATATGTCAAGTCATGTACGCGACTCTTATTATATGCAACTCGCGTGTTGTACGCGAGTGTCGGTTATTGCATCTCGCATACAGATTTGTATGCGGGTTACCCTTAGAGCAACTCGCGTGTCATACACGAGTTGCAAGTATTGATACCTACATACACCTTTATTTGACATTTAAAATAAAAACTCGCGATTACTTGAGATTAGTTAAGCACTTAACCTTAATCACCTTAACTGTCTCAACCTATTCAACCTTCGAAACTGCCTTATTTCACCAAGTATAAATACAAGCCTTGGGGAGGGTGTTAATCACATATACTTGGAGAGCAAAGTTATGCTAGTGGAGTTTATACAGAATTCTTTGGAGCAGTGGAACTCAAAATCCTTTGGTTGCAGAGGAGTCCTTGTCTCAGGCATTGGGTTGTAATCTGAACTCTTTCATTATTGTTAATAAAGAGAATCCTTCTTCCATATGTATCTTGAATGTCTCTCATATATTGTGGTTTGATAAATATTTATGTTTCAGCAATCTGTATATGATTTATCTAACCTGTTTATATATATATGTATCATCTTGCATTTGGAGGATTGAATTTTGACAGGTTAAAGAGAAGCATCCCTGAAGGATTTGGAGGAGAAGCAGAGCAAAAGAGGACAAGCTAGGATCAACCAACGTGTATCAGGTGAGTCTTTTCTATCCTCCTATTTCTTTTACTGCAATCTAGAGTCAATTTCCTGCAAGTTTCATGAGTATGTTGGTAACCCCAGACCTTTGGTTATAAGGTGTTTATTCCTGTACAACACCGTGTTTGATACATAGAGATGGAACCTGCATTTTATTTAACTCATACATGAGGATAGGGTTCATAATCCAAAAGTTTGAGAAGGGGGCTTCCCAATCTTGTACAACTTGGAAGTTGGAGCGACACCACCCATCCTCCTCCATGCACTGTCCTTTCACTCGCATCTGGGTAATTCATCAAGAATTAGGTGCCATGATAAATATTAATAATTAATGGAATAATAAAACACATTGCCATGATTGTTTCTCTACGAAAACCCTAATATATGAAACCGTCTTCATGATTTGCTACAACATTGGAGGTAGGAGTGGACTCTACCCCTCCCCTGGAGGTTGAAGATTTCAAGAATCTCATCATGGATTTGGGGAAGCAACCACCTGAAGTTAATCAATCCAAATTCATAAAATAGATCGAATATATCCCTATAGTGGCCCTTCCCCTATGGAACTAAGGCGAGTCATGTTTGCAATGGAGGAATGGGTGCTAGTTGACCAATCGATGGAAGTATGGATCTAGAAGAACTGGTTGCCTCTCCTCACAACGAGGATTGCTACATATTGATTGCTAACTAGAAATGTCATACTAGTGTAGAATGCCATTCATTTTAGTAGAATAAGAAAAGAAAAAGGAAGCATAACTAAGATAGACATGGCTAATGCCTTTGATAGAGTGAATCGTGAATTCCTATACAAGGTAATGCAAAGGTTTTGGGATTGACTCTAAATTTGTCTATTAGACTAAACCTTGTATTGTCAGTCCATCAGTGGACCCATTGGATAATGGAATGCCTATATATTTCTTTCATTTAATTTGAGGCTTATATCAAGGTTTTCCAACATCTCTATTATTTTACATAATTCTTGCAGATGTTCTAAGCAAAAAGTTGTAAGAGGAAAGGAGACTAGGCAATATTCTATGAATTAATATGGTACCATGCATAAAGGAAATAAATAATTCCTAATTTGGAGACACCACCTTCTTGATAGGAGGATATTTGTTAATAATGGTTCAAAGACTTGAATCTATTCTCTCCTCTTTTTGTAACACTAGTCCAAAATGAGGGATTAGCTACTACGTGACTAAAAATTTTGGTCACCACAGGTTTTTCAAGTGATTTACTACTAAAGATGAGCAATTTTGATTGACCCAACTATAAACGACTAATTTAGTCACCAGTTAACAAATATGACTAGATAACAAGTGATAGAGTTAAAAATGGCTAACATAAATGACTAGTTTAGTCACGACATTAAAATGACTAACATAAATGACTAATTTAGTCACGACATAAAAAATGACTAACTAGAAGAATATGAATTGGCCATTTATGTTAGTCATTTTTAATTGTGTCATGGAAATTTGCAATTGTGACAATGAAGTGTTACAATTTAGTAAACTTTGTAAATTATCTACCTTCTATTAGTAATATTGGTGCTATGCACCTCGATATTCAAAGATCCAACAAAGCAATTGAACGAATTTTCTTTTAACATCTTTATCCGTATTGCACCATTGAAGTAAACCGTTAAGCACGTGCCAAAGGAAAATTAGGTTCCTACAATTACGAATTAGGTATGATAACTAGTATTATATCGATACCTAGAAGCATCATAGCCAGTTGTTGATGATTCAATGTAAGAGTCCCAAGTCCCATATTTAGGTGCTTTTCTAACTTCAATATAACTATCATGATCTATGACCGTCGAACTAGCTGCACCAGTTGACATAGCTTCACCAGGATCAGTTCCTTTAAACGTCGTAGCAGTTGATCCAATAATAATTGAATCGATGTAAGCACCAAGAAAAATACTCTAACTAATCAAAGACTCAATTATAATTAAACCGGGGTGCCGACCCACAACCAGTCTCAGATCCATATGCAGTAAAGGTAGAGGCCCGACCCCATCTCAGAGTTTCGGGTAAATATTTTAATTCCTCGACCTCTTACAGTCCTGACCTCACAGAATATGATACGTATAATGCAATGATGACCTATCCTTATCACTATCAAGTTAAACTTCATTTATGCATTATTGGTGAGGTAAAGTTTGCATCTGACATCACCACCCACCTGATTCATGATGTGCACAACTAGAGACATCCAGTGAGGTCCCTACAACTCCATATGTTGGTGGATGTGTTCGCTGGAATCAAGCCTCTTATTTAGGTGCAATATTGTTGTCAACCTGTACACTCAAAATTATAGACTCAATTCACATGAACTAAGTCCTCACCATGTTACATTGACCAATACCCCCATAGCCATTTTGTTTGATCATTAAAAAGTGTATTAAAAACTTATAATATATAAATATTTACAATATATAAATTTTATATTATTACAAACATATATTATAATATTACATAATACCATATTAAAAATAACACAACATTATACTATTTGATTGCATGCACTCGTGATTCCATGTAATTACCCTTCATCCCATCATCTCAACCTTATAAGATCTATTATACAAATCTTTAAAAGTTGTTTTATCTATTATCTATATAATGTTACAGCCTATATTAAATTTAATGACCTATCATTGTTAATATCATGTATTGTAAAATATATTTTAAAATTATTATCAATATAATTTTACAAATAGTAACATATCCATATGTTGAAATTTTGGTTTGATCAATCCCCATTTTAATTCTTTTTGGATAATAACCATTAAGAATTTCATAATCTCATGTGACCATATATTGAATTTAATGCATCTACAAATTTGTAGGTTTCTTAGGATGGTTTCTCACAAGAACGACCCAAACTCATGTGGCCACTCATCTTAGAAGATTGTATTCTCCCTCTCCCATCAATTGATAGATATCGGAAGGAAAAAAATGAAGAAAATCAGATGGGAGCTCACAACTAAAGGATCTCTCGGGCGATGTAGAGATATTGGTCTCAACTGAAAATGAGAAGAGAGAAAGAAATGGATTCTTGCGGTATTGATACACCTATTCAAACCGCCAAGTCTAGTGTGGCCCTGAATAATAAGATTCCAAGGAGAAAGTGAAGGGACAGGGTAAAATAATAAGAGGGGTGAAACTCTGACCTGAGAAGCTTAATGCTCTTGATGGACATCTTTGCACACTCATCTGATTGACATAAGAGGGTTTAGGGGGTGGTGGTACAAATGAGGGTGGTCTTGAATGGCATTTGTTGATGATCCCAACAAGGGAAGAGTGGTGAGGAGGATGCTGGAGAATCCTAAGCCCAAGTCTGATGAGTCTAACATTAAATGATAAGAATAATTATGAAAGAGTAAGGCCAAGGAAGGGGAAGGTAAATCCTATGAAAAAAGAGCCGCCGTAATGATCAATCACGCAAAGAGCTTCTAAAAGACCCTGAATTTGCCAAATTTGGAGCAAAATTTATACATATCAGTAAAAAACACTAGTAAGAGGCTTTACTGATTCCTAAATTTATATATTGCATTTGGAAATTGGTTTCAAGCCGTACAAACCCTCTAACATCGTCTATTGTTCAAATTGTGGATTCCATGGTTTTATTCCTGCACACGTTTCAGTCTCTAAGTGGAGAGGACTCACTTATGGCCTTTTTATACACATAATTTACAGTTGTAAGTAAAAAAAAAATCTACCAAATTTTTTGGCGCCTCTAATTGTTTTTATTTATTTATTTATAAATATTTGACTTTCAATGGTTACAAGGGTTCTATGCTCGCCAAGCAAAAAATAAGGAAAATGTGAGTTATTTCCCTTTCCTTTAAACTCTTTGTGCATTGTGTACCTTACATCTCTGTGATTTGTGTTTGATATGGAGTTACCAACTCATATGAGAGTATGTAACGAATGACAACTTGAATTATTTGATGCTTTCGGGAATATGATAATATACAAGACGAGGAAGTAGGAAGTGTATAGTTACACTACCAAACCTTTCTTCCTACATTGGTCTTTTCCTATCTTAAACCTCTATCTTGAAGTAGTTGGGTTTTTGGTTTATCAGTATTTTAATAGCTCTTATATAATATATTACAAGTTACATGGGGCTAATAAGACCCTAGTACTAGAAAATCTTCATTATTTCCACTATTTTGTATCAGTAAATTTGTTTCCTTCTATGGTCCCTTTAGATTTATGAACTCGTGAGAGTATGGAATGAATAACAACTTGAAGGATTGATGCTTTGGGGAACATGATAGCATATAAGATGAGGAATATAGTGTGTAGTTATATTGCCAAGCCTTTCTATTTACATTGGTCCTTTCCTATCTTAAACCTCTGTCTCGAAGTAGTTGGCATCTTGTTTTTTCAGTTTTTTATCTCTTCTATATATCACAAGTTACATGGGTCTAATACGACCATGTTTCTAGAAAATATTCTTAGTTTCCACTGTTTTTTATTAGTTCCTATGCAGACTTCTATGGGCTCTTTTCGTAACAGTTTCTAAATATTATTCAAAACTTTTGATTCACTTCCACATCAATTGGAAGGAAAAACTTATATTTAATATACACCCACCCACAACTTGATATGTATTTATGTAAGGTGTGATATGAAGCAATAACATGTTCTCTCAAATGATAAAAATCATGATGGATTTATCTGCATATGAACTTTTTTCTTGAAACATAGCTATTAGGAAAGCATCCAAATGTAAGTGGTATTGGAGGAAATTATGGGGTGACTTGGAGGCAACATGTGCTCCTACCCATTTCTTGACAGTCTAAAGTGTGTTTTTCTAGATGTGTTTCCAACTTTCCATAAACATGTCCTATGGAGATGCAATGGATAATAAATACTTCCTTCTCTAAGGAGTACTTATCCCACCAAATTTGCTTAGGACTTGCACCTGGCATCATGTTGTTTTAACATGCCGTTTGGGTCATGCTAACCACAACAAGAATGGAAACCTAGTGGATGTCTTAACACTCTTTAGTGTTCACCAGTGAACAACTACTGGTTATAATCAATGTTTTAAAATTTGTGAGGGTTATTTCAAGCCTATTTAGTGTTGATCAATGGATATAGTCATGATCTACCTTGTCCAGTACTGCTTCTTCATGGTTATCCTGACTGTCCATCCTGCTATGCACACCTTAGTATCCAAAGTTTGCAAGTTTTAACATCTATTTTTTTAGCTGTTGAATATAAAAATGTCTCTTTTTTCCTGAAATTCATAGTACTGCTTTGTCATCACTTCCTAATGTTGGTCGCATGCTCGCCAGTGACTGTAATGTTCCCAAAAGTGAAAGTCATATTTTTTGTGTCATCCAATATACTCATACCTAAACCACATGGATTCTTGTTGCATTTCCCATAACACCCATGCAAAATGAGGGTAAAAATGCCAGTATGTCCTAAGGGTTTCTTTGTTGTTATATTTTTCAATCATGTTGATTATTAGAAAGTCTTTTAGGTTCCCTAGTTTTGGGGAAGAGTGATACTTTTTATTACTCCACGATTTTTAGATTTTGACCGTTGACACTTTGTCAATCACTAGATTTCCAACTTGAGTTCAACTCCCAAATCTACCATTACATTTTGGGAATTTCTAAATTCTTGAGGATATTGGAAATACTTTTGGAATCCATATAAAAATAGATTTTGAGAGAGCTATATCAGGTTTGTGTACTTAGATCATATCTATGTTGAGATAGATGCAGTAAGGGTCCTCCCATCAAAATGATTCTGAAGCGAGAATATTATAAATGGACTCAGGTTTTGGATTACGCGAATACAACTTTCCAATGTCAAATCTATCAACAAACAGGACATCGACAAGATACTTGTATCTATGCACATGCCCATCTTTCAAGGAGAAAAGGGCCCAAACCAAAAACAAAAAGTTGGAAATTCCTTGAGCATTTGAAACCCGATGGTGAAGTTAATCAAGGTGAAGAATTACATAAAACAGTAGATTCAGAGAAGTCAATAAATTCTATCTAGAAATGTCGAATGAGGAAAAAACATTCCCCGAGGAGGCTAATATTGGTTGATTGGTTGAATAGAAGTCTACAGTGGTGATGCCAAGGTATGTCACATATATTATTTATTACACCTAGTATAGGGAGCAAATTTTGATTGAGGATCAATAATTTGTAGCACACTAAATGGCACAGTTCAAAAATACGAGAAGATATTTCATTTCTTATTTGGTTTTTCCCTTTCTTTTCTGCAACCTATTTGAGAATCTACCCATAAATCCTAATATCCCTGGCCAATGTCAGGTATTTGCTAGAGTTATGGTAGCCAGTGTTATGGAGACATATGGCCCTATTTCATTTCTATAAGGTTTAATATGTGTTTGTAATTGTAACTAGATTCGGGAGAATGTTCATTGGAAAAGAGCTAGACCACATAATACGAAAGCCAAGAGATTTCAAAGATGAAACGGGTTAGTATTTTTACAAGGAACAATATACCTACACTCTAGTATATGGCTCTGAAGGTAAACCCTAATATCTGCCAAGGTTCATTTGGCATAGGTTCTTCCTAGCAAAATCCAACAGCCTTACTCAAGTTTCGAAGGTTGAAATAAAGAAGTAGCTGATTGATTTCAATGTGGATAATGTGAGGTGTGGAACTATAGATAGAGAATAGTATGCTAATCTACCTGCCATTATAGATGATTTGATTGCAATAAAATTGAAAAGAACTCTATAGGTTCCCTTTGTGGATAAATTAAAGATTTGATAAGCCAAGTTGATGTAGTAGCCACCAGGTTCACATAAAAGAAACCATTATGATAGTTTGGTCACCTTCAGATCCTTAAAATTTCCTCTCCAACTATCTGTTGAAGAAATGATTACGAAAGAAGGGTTCAGATAAGAGGATATTTTTGCCTCCACAATTTTGTAAGCAAAGCAATCCAATATTTCTCTTTAACCCACTTCCTCTCTAGCTTTGTTTTTTGACATGTTATTTCATGTTTATTATTATGCAAACATAGCACTAAATAATCTTTCCTTCTTTTCTACTTCCAAAATTTCCCCTTTATTTGAGGCCTGTGGTAGCCCCATCCATGTTCGCAGGAGTAAATGCCTTTTCAAATTATCGTTTATCATGTCAAGGAATCTTTGAAATGCCATAAGGTAGCACTGTTTCAGGGTTGTACAAAAACTAGTACTGAGATTAAATTTTGATATTTTTATAAGCTCCACCAAAGGGCTATCAAAGATTACATTGTTTTGATGACTTTTTCCTTTAAAATTTTTAAGAATTTTTTTTAGCATGTAGTCTTTTTCAAACCCATTTGATATTTAAGGGTTAGAATCCTTCAGAGATTCTCTAAAATATCCCCCCACCATTTTGTGCTTCTTTCTTCTACTATTTCTTGGATTATGTGTTGCTTACTGTTACAACAATATCTAGCACCCATAGAAGTGTAAATCCCAAGCACCAAGTTGATACTTTATGTAACTAAAAGTTGCTTCCCACTGTCACCTCAATAGCTCTTTCCCATAGTTTAGGTTACATCAGTGGCATGTTTGGAATCAACCACTAATTCCACAATAGGCTTTGAAAGTTTGAACCTACCTTCATGGAATATTGTTGCACATGCTTTGCATATGCCTCAAAATGAGAAGGCTCACTTAGCTTCCCTTTTTATGTACACGTGCCATTGAAGCAAAAAAGAACCTAGAAAGGCCACCATCTTGCACACCTCTAGCCAAAGTTTTCAAACTTGCTAGACTACAATCATTGATAGTGGAACATTATCCTTCAAATCCAACTCTACATTGAATATTTGATGGAATCTAGTAGGAAATGGAGGCCATTCCACTCATGGGATAAATAGTATCATCACCTAACTCCACATTGATTCTTCCCTCTTGGTCCTAAATCCCATTGAAGAGTTTCTTGTCATATATCTCTGACAGGTGATGCTCCCAAATCTCTGACAGGTGATAGGCTCCCAAATGTCTCATCGGCAGCAATGGTGATAGTGTTCTAAGTGTGGGTGATGAGAGTGAAGAGTTGTTTTTCTACTATAATCCATGCTCCAATTTGAACTATCTAATTCCTACTCTTCCTTCCAAGCCAAAATATATAGAAAATTTCATCTCTCCAATGAAACAGACCCTTCTTCTTGAAAAAGGGTATTAAAGCTTCAATGCCCAAAAGCTTGCATGCAGGTCGCCTTTGTAACTTTATTTTTGTTTTGAATGATTTATGTTGTTTGCATTCAATTATGGAAACCAACTCAAGTCATCTCTCCAAATTGATTCAACTTTCTGCCTTTTATGCCTTTTGCAGGTCGATTTTTTATCACCAACTGCCATTTTGGAAATTTTTTGGACTAGCTGTTATAGCCTTTGTTTTCTTGATTTAAATCACTAGCTCATCATCAGCTTATTGTCATGCATTCCTATAACCAATTTTCTTTGTCTCCATGTTGAAGTTATCCTTCAACCAAAAAATCTGTCCAACACGAGGTCGATGGCCAATCTGTGATTTGCTAAGTGTAAAATTTGTCACATGTATATCTCATTTATGCTTGCTGGCCATTTTCTTGCATACAACATCCAAGCTAGTATTCCCCTATAGATTGTATTCATGGGTTGCTCATTTTACATGCAACGTCAACACAAAACACTAAAGCCAATTTACACTAGAATTCAACATACTGTAGACAGTTGGTAAATGATCGGTCAAACCAGCTGGAAGACACACTAGAAACTCTCCTCTCTAGATCAACAACCTAAAATAGATACCCGTGGAATCACTATTGAGTTCTTATATTCTTTTCATAATTGAATGCCAAAAATAAAACTATGTCAAAGCAATGATTTTCAGTTTCCATGCTATGATAATCCATTGAATTTTGTGGAGGTGACCTTCAATTTTATTGTAGAAAATTCACTGAAAAAGACCCATATTTCAAGTAGAATGAAAGTTACATTTTCAAGTTCTATGAGGCACATAAACAACAAGGAAAACCTATAACAACTGTCATCACTTCCCTATCTATTGTCAAAAATAAAATAGCTTCATTGCATCAAAAGTTAAATGTCAATTCCTTACCATCTGCCAATTTTACTTTTTGCATATGAAGTCCGATCAGGTTGGAACCACTCAAATCCTGAAACAATTAATGGTAATGTTCAAAATTTAAGTAAAAGTGGCATTCTCCTTATCTTTCATTTTCTATCATTTTACTCTAAGAATTTAATATTACCATTTATAACCAAGCCGAACCAATTGGTTCCACTTCAGTCCTAATAAGTAATAACACTACTAAAAACGTAAACCACATATTTATTTCCCAAATTCCAAGCATTTTTTTAGCAGGGCGATATTTTCCAAAATCTCGCGATATATTCCCAATATGTAGGGCATACTCATCATGAAGGTCGGGTCATTGAGGCTACATATCAAAGTTGACTAGGTCATCCTTAACCTAGTATTACAATAAATAATGGCCTAGGCATATGCCTAACCAAATGTATTACTGACGCAAAATGAGATGGCCATGGGCACATGTGAAGATCACACCTTTCTCAATAGGGTGTAACATAAGTACCCTAAAAATAGCAAACTTCATGTCTTCAATATCTTCACCATCTGACCTCTTTGGATGATATTTTTTGAAACTGCATATTGTTTCGAGGAGACTTGCAAATTATTTACAAGGATTTTTCTAATAAAGTTTCAGAAACCATTCCAAGCATTGTGGCCCTGATTTTTCTAGTTTTACTTTTATTTTTCCAAACAATATAATGGAAGCAATAATCGACCATCTTTGATACTCAAAATGTAATTACTTCTACAAATAACAACAATAAACTTAAATAAACCAAGGAAGAGATTAACAATGGGAATTTTGGGTTGGGGGAATCTTTTTAGGTGACAAAATATATATTGGAAATCTTGAATTATCAAGTACTAAATGTCTATAATTTGCTACAGATTGTGACAATAAACTTATACAAATTTTTTATTCCCTTGGTGAGATCTATGCTAGTCATTAGCTGAAACCATTTGAGAAAGGCAGAGAAGTATATTTCATTGCATAGAGACATATACTTAGTAGTGGCAGAGGCATAAAAGGTTTGTTACTTTATAAAACTTTTGTTATTTCCACTATTAACATCATTATGTACTTACATTGTTACTCTTGCATAAATTATTCCTGAATCAGGTAACATAGAAGCTCATCATTTCAACATCAGTCCTTAAAATGCCATTTCAAGTATTTAATTATTCTATGTTGACTATATATTTGCATTTACTTCCCTTGTCATGCATCCTAGCTTATGCATTCCTTAACCTTTCTTTGACAGTGGTAAAAACATACATAATGTCTAGGACACCAGAAGATCCTGGACTCATGAACAATTTTTTATCTCATTGCAAAGGAAGAAAGTGTTCATGATTGCAAAGTCACTTTATCCTACCTTAAAGTATATAATGAGGTAGATGAAAGAACAACTAATATCAATCTATAGATACCAATCTAGTGTTGGTTCTTGTAAGTTATAATGCTACAAGTTACTATTTATCTTTGAAATGGATTTTTTATTTTGTTTGCAGGTTATATATGACTTATTTGTAAAATCATCAAGCCATTTAGAGCTTAGAGAAGACCTTGATCAAGGAATAATGGTTGCTAGCCTCAAACGTATTAAGGTATTTCAAGAACATCAATGGAGGATTCAACTCTTAATCCACTTATTGTTTACTTTCAACTTGCCTTGAAAAATTGTTGTTATCTCATAATATTGAAAGTCATAAATAACAGTTAATTACATAGATATCTTAGACCTTAAAGTTTAATTTGTGTCTTGTTGAATGTTGAAACTTATCCATCAAGAATTAGTTCATTATAGCAATTTCAATTGCAACAATCATACTGAGTTACGACATATTTGTGTCTGTTTCAAGCCATGATGCATCCCCCCAAAAAACCTCTTGTGCCCACTGTTCTGTTGTTTTAGGGATGTGGGGAGTGGGGATGCTTAGGGAATGTTCTAATTAGTTGGGGACTTCATTGGGGTTGTGGATGTCGTGGTTGTACCCAACATGTTCCTGGTGAATTCTGAACATGCATGTATAAATGCAGAACATGCTTCTATATTAACTAGCTTAAAACACAGGTCAAACCTCTGTAATAGTGTCTCAGGAATTAGAAAACACAAACTACACATTTGTAACAACCTCCTGGGCACAAATTAAACCTAAGTTAGAGCTGTTGAAAACAAAACAGAGCTTATAATCTAATAATTGGAATTTATAAATGTAGAGCATGCATCTATATCAACTGGATGGGCACGAGAACACCAAAAAATATCCAGAGGATGAAATTTGCTAGGACAAGAAAAAGATAGATCATACCTATGAATCAGATTCTGGGCATGTAAAATATAGATCAAATCTGCATTTCATATAGCTGGGTATGAATTTGCAAGTCAGGTAGTAGAACTGATTACTGGCATGAAAAACACAGTCCAGACCATCAAGACGATTGCTAAACATAGGAAATATGAATCAATTTTGAACACAAAAGGTTCCAAAATTAAATTAATCAACACAGGAGACTCTGTCCCTTCAACACAGAAAACATTAGATCCCTACTTGTAGCGTAATATGATACCTTTCCTTGGTATTTATGAGTATGTACTATGAATCCTGTCTTTTTTTTTTGTTTTATATTTATGAGGGTTTTCTTGTTTCTTGAACTTCTTCTTCTAAATTTAACCTTTTCTGCAGGATATAGTGTCAAATCTCTCTTTGGGGCAGATCTTTTCCAGATCTAGATATGGATCCTCTTCCTGGCCATGTTTGCATGTGTAATGGGGATCCGTGGATCCTGAAAGCAAGCCTGAAAAAGGAGAATAATTACATTGAATACACAACCAAAGTTTTCCTTTATGAAGTAGTCGATACAATAAAACTACAAAAAAAAGATGCTTAGTGCCATTGATCAAGAACATCAAACTAGACATCATAGTATATTTGATATTCAATGATCTTATGTTTATGAGAAGCACTGGAATCTAAAGTTCCTTGTGGTTCTGAACATAAAGAAGAAACAACTTTGATTAAAAATGAATCTTCATCCAAATTGATATTTTGGAGAAAACAATTTCCAAGTTAGGGCATATCTGTTTAGTTTTGACAATGGACAATATGATATATGTAAGCTTAATACTAAGTAGCTTATTTGAATTTCATAGCTATTTCTACTTTCTATTTCAATGTTTTTAATTGTTATTTGTATCGCTCAATCATTCATGTTTATGGTGATTTCTAGATTTTTAAATTATTTATTAATTTCTATATATAAATATTAAATATATATCATTGTCATTCCCAACCCATCATCAATTGAAATCTTTGGTGGTGTGATTTAGCCAACCCACAGTCTAGACTCCAGACCACTTGTCCGTTGATCCGCTTGTCCCATAAACAGTGCAACATAGGTTTAGTGGAGTTTCATGACTATAAACAATCATTTTGTTTTTACAATATACTAGAGAAGCAACATAATGATCTTAAGGATTCCAAGGAAATAAATATTCACAGATGATGTGTTTGGAGAAAAATGCTTTATGAGGCTGAGAAAAAAATGTATTTTCCTTAAATCATCTTGAAAGGAAATATATTCTAAGATGCCTTTCCCCAAAAAACCATTCTTTAAAAATTGTGTCAAGGAGCAATAGTATTTGGATATGTGGACAATAATTTTGTTTTTACAATATACTAGAGAAACAACATAATACTGTTAAGGTTGTCGGGGAAATAAATGTTATCAATTGATGTGTCTGGAGTGAATTATTTTATGATGCTGAGAAAAAATGTATTTGCTTAAATTTTCCTGAGAGAAAATATATTCTCAAATTCCTTCTCCAAATAAAACATTTTTTAAAAATTTACGTCGAGGAGAAAAAATAATTGGATTTGTGGAGTTTACAGTGGTTCAAAAAAAGTAGCCAGAACTGGAATCAAGACTGCCAAAATCATGAACTTGACAGGAATCAACAGAAAATCAAGTTGAAGAACTGACTGACAAAATATTATGTATAGTATTAAAATTTTATTAAAAAAATATAATCATGATACATGTACATCAACATTAATCCTTACCATATTCCAATTCCTTAACCCTTACCATCTTCCAATTCCTTAATCCTTACCATCTGCCAATTCCTGGATTTTTCTTTACCTTTCTTTGTCTCTTGATTTCTAACATAATTTCTTGGTGCATATTGAAATGATTGTGATTTGAAGTAGATAAATCTGAAGATTGTGAGACAAAATTTATCTTCTCTTGTGATGTCCCTTCAGAGAATCTGATCATATTGAAATCATTTGGTCCATGGAAAGAAGGAGGTTGTTTTTCATGACAATGTCCTGGAGAGCAGTTTGGATGTTGACAGACTGGAGCTCTAGGAAACTGGAGTTCAGGAGTTCCAGGTATATTTTGTGCAGGATTTTGGTAAGGAATCTGCATGTCAACCTTTACTGGAGGTAAAATATTGTAGGAAGGAACAAAATTATGCATTTGTGAAGAGATGGTCCTGGATATATGTTCTTGTTGTTGTTTAAGAAGGAGATGTTTTAAATCTTGGTTTGTTGTAGTGTTTAAAGAATCTGTAGACTGAGATGGAAAAGAAGGAGGAGGTCTGGTTGGAAGATGTAAAGAAGAATTTACTTAAAGGGACAGTACACCATGCTCAAATGTGTGATATCTTTGATGTTTAGGGAACCGAGTTATTACAGTTCCATCTTCTTCTTCGATGACAACTTTAGAGGTGATTTGTTGTGGCTTTTTGGAACCTCTAATTTCACTCCAATCAGTAACCCACCTATATGGAGGACGAAGATCTCCTTGTTTAATCATTTGTGGGGCTATCTGGGTTGATCCAGGATCACTATATGTAAGGAGAGTTGTGAACTCTGACCCTTCAGTGACATACTTAAGGGATCCAGGAACAACAGTCTTAAAGAATCTAATATAGACTGACCAATGAATAGCGATATGTTTAGAGTCTGGATCAAAATCTTCATATTCATGTGTTTGCAGACCAAGACACAAGTAATCTGAAATTATGTGATCATCTAAAGAAACCGAAAAATCAAGAGCTATGTCGTAACTAATTGGGTCGTATGGACTAACAACACACTAAATCCTTTAGGCATACTTAATCCTCTGGGGTGAGAACTAATAGAATGACTAGACAAGCAAACAAGTCTAGTTTAACATCCTTCAAGGTGTGGTCCTACAACAAAGAAACAACAAGGGTGGGAAGCCTCATGGATATGCATGCTCATGTGCAACTGGTTCGGGATTGGGATCAGTAGAGATGGATCTAGGAAAATTTCCAAGTGTGTTGTACATAACTTTTAACTGTTATAGGGTGGAAAACACTATGGATATGTTTCCTTATTTACATTCAATTCTAACTGTTTGTTAAAATGAATTTTTTAGTAAAATAAAGGATCACCCTTCTCTTGGCCTAAAATCAACTCTTTGTTTGACACTAATGATTTTTCTCTATGAGGTAACGTTTCTCTTTCCTTTATTAGACTAAATTACTGTACCACTTATAGACGTGTATTTATTTAGCAGATTGTTCAGGACTTTTGCAGGTTGCACTTGTAGGATGTCTAGTATAACATGAAGAATATTTGTCCTTTGTTTTGTGTTTTCTTGCAAGTTCTTGAAAGTAAAATTCCAGTCAATTAAGTAAATGATGAGGGTCTAACTATGCCTATTAGCTCAATTATTGTTTAGAGAGGAATGATGGGAAATAATTTTCCTTGGTAAATTTTTGAATCAGGGTAATTGTTGTGATCTTTGTCTTTGCATTGAATTGGCATGCAGTCAATTTGAGGAGAAGTTTGAGGAGATGAATACAACTGATGTTCCAATGGTTCCTGCCTCATATACACCTTTCCCTACAGAAAATCCATCTATTCCTATGATCCAAGAAGTTGTGGCTTCAACTGAGATGGAGCAACAAGATCATGACATTCGGTGTTCAGATCTAGGTAGTGCTTAAGAATTTATCGATGGAATCATGAGGATAGTTACAGCAGATATCAATGTGAGTTTCTTGTGGTCATATTTCATTGCACCACAACTAGAATTTTTTGTTAATAAATCAACTTATTTCTATTGATTTACTCTTGTGGTGTGGCAAACTGATGTTGATTATTGGCTTCTATCGGACCTTGGGGTTGGCATCATAGACACGTGGAGAACTGAATGTATCCTTGACATATTCTTAATACTTGTTGCTTTCCTTCCATTTAATGCATGCTTTTATCTTAGGTATTGTTCCTTGAATCTTAAAAGAAAATTCTCCGTGGGATGAAGTTGGAAAACTCAATCCTTCTCAGTTTGGTCTTGGTGAGGAGGGTTCTCCACAACCCCAAACTCCTCCATTCACTATTGTAGAGTTACACCTCCAACTCAGGGTTAGCATATCAATTTCCAGAGTTGGTATTCCAGTCAAGCAGAGCGGAGCTTGTTGAATCCATATTTTGGGTCAGCTAGTTATAACTTGTAAAATAACTTTGAAGTTGTTGTGTCATCGCTCATAATTTCCAGGGTCGTTATGTTGACATTAACATCATAGGCATCAGTCCAATAATGGGAATTTATTTTCTATTCCCCAAGTAGATCCAAAAGGATCTATCGTTATGCAATATTAGCAAGGCCACCAACATCAATTCATGATGTTGTTATTAGAAAACATAAATAAAGTTGTTCATAGATGCGGAGCCTACATGATATAAGCATTGTTAGAAGGGAAAGCAATTAGGATTTGGAATACTTGAACTAGCCTTCTACAAATTTAAGTTTTGTTGATTCATTTCCTGTCTAGTTGTATAGCCAATATCTCAATCCTAACTTGAATAAAGGTTCAGATGTTCAATGAGCATGTTTAGGAGCCAAAGGAAAGGGAGGATTTTATTAAAGTTGATAGTACATTTCATGTATTTCTTATTTCTTACATAAAGGTTATTAAATATCAATCGTGAATTCCAGAATAATCTTTGTTGAATGCCATGAATTTCTTTTGACTACTTAGCGACGAGGACCCAATACTAGGGTAAGTAGAAAGGGTGAAAGGAATTAACAATATATATGTCTATATTTGTCGTTCAAAATGTAATTTTGCTTGGGATATTCAATTACGATTATTGTCCCTTTGACAGAAACTAAGATTAAATGCATGGAAATGAGATTCTCTAGTGATGTTTTCATTCTATATCTTAACTTTTTTGGAAAACAATCAATATTATACTCTTCTGGATGCATTGTCCACTATTTCCTAATTTTTTTACAAGTCGACAAGTCGGGATCCATGCCAGATAGGGACACAAATGGATATGCCAGATAGGGAAAATTGTACATAGATCTTAGAAATTAGTTTATTATAAATACTAGTTACTGGTAAGTTGTAATAGTAATAATTATGCACTTTGCAGATTGCTATATAGCATACATGTTTTTATTGTGATATTTTGCACTAATTTATTCAATAGTTTGTTGAAATATCCTTGTTTATTTAGTTTTCTACAAATATCAATGTTGTCATATTCTGTTGCAAATGTTAATGTTTACTTCTTTGTTTTATTATTTGAGCAGGCATTCCAATTTTGGTTCAAAATGTGTCTAATTATGATCTTCATTTTATATGCAGATTTTAATTCGTCTAGTTGGAGTAGATGATCATATGTATACTGATGATGCTATGCAATGGCTAGCTGATACTGACTTACTTGAAATGATTGTAGACAAGTTGAGTTCACCTATAAGTATGTTGGATGAGTGTAGCTAGTCTTGGATTCTTAGGTCCTTCCTCGAGAAGGAAACAAGTGTATATGTGCTAGGCACTATATCACTGGAGTCTTCAGTGTGTATATAGATGGATTATATTGATGTGCTTAACAGTCCCATTAACTGCTTTTTGGATTCCAGTAGACAATAATTGAATCATTATTTCTTTCTTTTCGGTCATTCAAATCTCAGATTCTCTATTATGTTTATGATTTAGTTTGTTGTTAATATATTTTTTGGGTTAAGAGAGCCAAGTATGTTCACTAATTTAGTTTGTTGGTGATATTGCAAAGCATAATTCCCATGGAGTACATACTAAAGTTGCAGAAACTATTTGTACGATAACACGTTTATCTCCTCCTTCCCTGGCTTCAAATCTTTCAAGACCAAGTTTTGAAGTGCAACACATCATTAGAGGAAATTTGGGGTCTAAAATGGGCCTTATAAGAAAACGTGCCAAAATAAGTTTTTGTGAGTTGGAATTCAAGAACCAATAGAATTTCAATAAAATAAGTCAACCATAATGGTTGAATTGACATATTTGTCATTAAAAAAAACTACTTTTTTTGTTTGTATTTTCGACATATCTCATTGTGTTTTTACTCAAATTTCGATCGGGAGAGCTTGTTGGATGCGGAATTTGATTCCGCATCCAATGAGTACCCACATTGCATACTTTTGATGGACCCCGCTACCCCAAAAATAAGAAATACCTGAAAAAATGTGATGATGACATCATCATCATGTTTTTTCAGTTATTTCTTGTTTTTGGGGTGTCGGGGTCCATCAAAAGTATGCAGTGTGGGTACTTGTTGGATGTGGAATCAAATTCCGCATCCAACGAGCTCTCCCTATCAAAATTTGAGTAAAAACACAAGGAGATATGTCGAAAATACGAAAACAAAAAGTAGTTTTTTTCTTTCTTCCTCCAAAATTAATCAATATTATTTTATTATTTTAACTATTTTTTTATTATTTTCCTTAGGAGGCCCATTTTAGACCCCAAAATTCCTCTAATGGCTTTCGTATGTAAACATTGTCCTTTTTTAAGTCTGTAACTGTGTTGACCCAATTCCAGACTTAATAACTTGATAATAATTATTTTGTATGCTTGAATGATGTAAATTTTGTTTGAATATCATCATTGTCAAGAAATAACAACTTCTTAAAGGGTGCTAGCTCAATGGTAGAGCACCTACCTAATTATAGGGAAGAGGTTGGTGGTTCAATTCCTCTGTGCCCTATCATAAATTTGTGACTACAAAAAAGACTAAATTCTCATATATACAACTATTAGTAGCTAATTTCCCGTATATTAGTCGTATTTATCTTAGTCATTAATATGTTATCATCAAGTAGTTTATTTAGTCGTATATTTTGTCATTAATTGTTGTAGTCAGTGACTAAATCAATGACTAAATCCATGACTAAATCAATGAATAAATCATTAACTATCAATGACTAATAAGTCAAGCTATTAATGACTAAGTGAAATACGACTAAGTTAGTCAAGCTATAAGATAGTGGAAATTAGCTACTATTAGTCATCTACTCAAAAATAGTTGTTTATAGCTTGATTTTAGTCATTTTTTTAGTCATTAATTTCTCATTTTGTACTAGTGTAATGCTTTTGGAGGAAAGATAAACAAGATGAAGAGCCACATTTACACTTGGAATTTCACGGAGGCCATAGTGTTGGCCATATCTAGAAAGCTTGGAACCCTAGCCTTGTCAATGTTGAACGACTTCAAGTACCTAGTCCTCCCTATCTCTTTCTCATCCCCTTCTACAAGAGATTGGGGCACCTTGATTGAAAAAGTTAAAGGGAAACTCTATAATTGGGGCTCAATGTGGCTAAACTTGGATATTGAGCTCATTCTAATTAAATTTTTGCTATATTCCCTATTGATATTTTAGACCATAGTGTATCTAGAACTAAAGGGAGTGCTAGCCCAACTAAATAGAATCCTTTGGAAATGTCTCTAGAAAGGAGGGAAAAATAATGAGAGGTAATTCCTTCTAGTTGGATGAAATATCATCAAGAATCTAATAGCTATGGGATGACTTTAGATTCAAGACCTCGTATTGACAAATTTGGCACTTTGTGCAAAAATATTGTGGAATATTATAGATAGTAGGAATGGATGGGTTCAACAAGTTTTGCAAGAAAAAAATATCTAGAAGGACATGGTCTAGGATGCCTCAATTGCCTTCCAAAATAGGGCGCGTGCTAACAAATTTGTAAAAAATGTAAGGAAGCATAGGAATTTTTCAAGGAAGACCTATATTGTGTCCCAGGAAAAGGAAAGCAAATTCAGATCAGGTGAGACAAAATCCTTGATTGATCCCTGCTCCACTTTCAACTTGAGGTAAAATCCTTCTGTGAATGGCTAGACACCTAAGGAATCATGCTGCTTTGGGACATTGGTAAATAGGAAAGAAATATACGAAATTGGGACAATGGATTGATATTGACCTATTTCCTAATATGTAAAACCAATATGAAAAATCAAAACAACTTCTCTTAGGCAATTCCCAATGCACAAAAGGAAATAATATCAAAGGGGGTGGGGTTTCAAAGGTCAATATTCTGTCTCTTAAGGTTATGCAACACTAGTTTCCAAAGAAGGTGCTCCCCTTAGTCGTGAATGTGGAGAATGATATGGAATCCCATTGGAACCTCAATCTAAACTTCTTATATTGGTTGATTGTGCATGGAAAAATTCTTACAGGTGAAAATATTAAAAAATATAAAATCTAGGGATCATGAAGGTTCCCACTATGTTCAGAAGCTAAAGAAACAAAGGAACATTTTAATTTGAAGTGTAATTATGATTAGGAGGTATTGATACTTTTACTAGGGAAATTTGGATCAAGGGGCGACTACCTTCCTTAAATGGGGTTATCCCAACATGGTTCTCTACTGCATTTATATATTTTCAATAATTTTCAATCCAAACCTTTTCTTTGACAATATTGGTTGAATCTTCCCAAATTTATTTTTTGGAATATTTGGGTCACCGGAAATAAGCGAATTTTATGGAACTCTCCAATATTCCTAATTAGATCCATTGCATAGGTCAAAATCCTAATGAATGAAAGTGTATTTCTCTCCTTCCCCTCTACATAAGACAATCTCTTAAAAGAGGAAGAAAAATGGTTGTTCGAGGCTTGCATATTACTTGTAGAACCCCCTCCCCTCCCACCCCCCAAGGTTGCATCCAAGAGTAGAGACAAGTTGGTAGCTCAGATTGTGAAAAGAAGAATTTGAGATAGGGATAACACATAATGGCCATTTCTACCTACATTTTGATGGAGATTAAAAAGGAAATCTAGGGGTGTCTGGTGTTGGGGGATGGGTGATATTTAACCCTAAAGGACACTTGCTCAATTGACTCAGTTGGGGTATATGATTCAAAACCAATAACCAAGAAAAATATCTTTCCCTTCGACAATGTTTCAAACTTCTTTGGCAAATTTAGGATCACCTATGTAATCATTATTGGATACTCATCCCTAATCACATAGAATATGGTAAAATATTCTAACCCACAAGATCTCTATCTCCAAAGAATAATTGAACAAATCAGGAAGGAACCAGGAACATTATCAAGGTGAAATCCATTTATATTATGCACAACTTGAATGAATAAGTTGATAATTCATCCAACCTTGCAACTTGTTTGAATGAGAAGCTGCTCCTCATCTATCAAGAAGCCTCCATGTGGGATCCTATCCCATGATGATGGAATCAAGTGGAACCTAGCTTGTGGGTGATAGTCATCTTGAATTCTTTCCCACTTGACATGAAGGAAGATTATTGGATTACGCATTCCCCCAAAATTATATCTTGATCAGTCTAAGTAGTACGAAATAAAACCTCACGTGAAAGACATGAATCATGTTTATTGAATATTTAGCCAATAGATATGGGGGAGTGAGTGAGAGGTAATACAATTGATGCTAGTCAATGTTGATGCAATATTGGTTTATAAAGGGATCTGGGCATTAAAAAGTCAATAGGCATAGGAAATTATGGACATAATCCAAATATAAGAGAAAAAAAGAAAACTAATAAGAGGAAGTTGACAAGAATAATATATAATCCAAACAATATTGCAAGTATTAATGCAATGCCAAGATATAGGAGACATATAAGGGATAATGTATGCTTCTACCATGGATTGGAGTGGGTGAAGGAAGACTATCACTAGAACTATAGAGTCTTGAGGTGTCTCAACAAGGGATGAGGTCAAGGCTTTCATGCTTTTGAACAATGAGTGGACCAGGAGGAAGAGGTGCATGAATAAGAGTGCAAGGTGACTAGACAACAGGAGCAGGATTCATTAATGGAGTTGTAGATGGAGAAAGAGAAAAATCCAACCCTCTTGGTCAAAATATAAACTAGAGAAGCTCAACTTGCACTTTTACAGATATGAGCTAGAAATTTGGAGTCGAGTGGTGCTCCTCCAACGTCCATATTTTCTTTCTCTTCCATCCCTCTAATGTAAACTAGACATGGCCTCAACCCTTCAGCATTAGTTCTACCAAAGACTAAGTCAATGACTTCTGAGGAGTTATTCCATATCAGGTTTCATGGTTCATAATTTTGTAAATCAGATGTATTTTAGTTGTGTCCTCCAATAGTTGATGCCAATGTAAAATTAGTCAATTTTGTTTGCTTAGAGGAAACAAAGATGGAGAGGATCCTTTGAAAAACTCTTTCTACCACACGAGAAAATACCCAAGACATATTTTCCATCCTACTACATAATATGTCTATTCTTCTAGATGTGATTATAATGTTTCCTCGCTAGAAAATGTTAGTTTTTCAACATTTAAGCTAGCATTATGTTAAGATCTTTTCATTGAGAAAATAACAAGCACATCAATAACATAAGCACATCACAAGAGACAAGAGACACAAAGAGTTTTCCTCGGGGAAACCATAAAGGATAAAACCTCGCAACTTCCTCTAAGATAGTATCACCACAAGATGTGAAACCCAAAATAGTAAGATGACCTCCCAACACAACAGTAGCCTTCTGTCTTCTGTCAAGCCAAAGTATTTCCTTCTCCAAAGGTGCGCCACACTTGAGAGAGCAAGTGATGTAATTCACAAGTGATAAATAGAGAGACTCTCACTCTCTATTTATATTCATCCGTTCACTTGAGTTGCCATTTCACACGTAGGCTCAACCTAATAATTACTACTCGAGCCTACACCTTAATTAGTGTATAATAACTCAAGTGCCCCGAAACTATGGGGACTTACCTAATGACTTGATATGACTTGATTACATTATTAATCCTCCCGATCGGAACATCGGGGCATGACCACATGACTCAAATACATAATAGAAGCATCCCGGAATAAACATCGGGTTACAATACATAGAAGAATACATTCCGAAGTTACATATACATCAACAAAAAACTCTTACATATCAAATACAAATTTATAGAAATCTTTGTAAACTAGTGAAATGTCATCATAGACTTCTAATATTATGAATTCACTTGTATCATACCTATTTATTTTATAGTGCCCAACTTGGTTTTGTAGACGAGTTATTTTGGCTTTGTATGCTTCTATTACCATAGTAATTTTGGAGATATTGGATCCATTTTCTTGAGTAGTGGCTACTTACATGATAACAGATACCACTCCATCTATCCTTTCCAAATCGATCACCATGGTCTTGTCATTTGTCTTAATTTTGATTCTTCTCAATGAATATAGTTATTTATTGTGTGTGTATTGAAACACTCTTTTCTCTTTCTAATCAAACATGAATGTCTCTAGGCATGCAAGAGATATTTTATTGATTGTGCTTCCTTGATGAATTTTTGAAAACTAAGATTACTCTTAATTAGGATGTAGAACTATTACATCATTCCTAACCCCAAGGGATTGTTTTTTTGTTTGTATTTTTATTCAAATAACTTTATCATACCATCATAGGAAATCGTCCCTTTTCCACCTTGAATTTGATAACCCTATATTTTTCTAGATCATATGATTATCTTAGCTTAGCGTGAGGTTTAGATCTTTTACTAGTACAAAATGAGAAATTAGTGACTAAAAATTACTAAAATTTGGATATAAACAACTATTTTTGAGTAGGTGAGTAATAGCATATAATTTCCACTATCTTATAGCTTGACTAACTTAGTCGCATTTAACTTAGTAATTGATTGGTTGACCTATTAGTCTTTGATTTAGTCATTGATGTAGTCATTAATTTAGCCATTGATTTAGTCGTTGATGTAGTCATTGATTTATTCATTGATTTAGTCATTAATTGCCACAATTAATGACCAAATATACGACTAAATAAACTACTAGATGATAAATCAATGTAACCTATTAATGACTAAGCTAAATATGACTATATTTTAGTCACGCTATAAGATACTAGAAATAAGCTACTAATAGTTGTGTATATGCGAATTTTAGTGGTTTTCGTAGTCACAAATTTATTATAGGGCACAAAGGAATCGAACCATCAACCTCCTTTCTATAAGGATTTTGCTCTTCCATTGAGATAGCACCCTTTAAGAATTGAGGTATAAAAAACAATTCATTTTACACTTTAATAAAGAGATCAAGAACTATCTTGGCATTTCTACTTGTGACCTATAAAATCAACCCAGTTTTCTTATAATTAAGGTAACTCCACATCCGGTGGCTTGATAATTGAAATTCAAGAAAATGGTTTGAAAAATTATAGTTATTGCCTCTAGTTTAGTAAACCACACTTTAACATAGGTTCCACACTTCTTTAACTACAAACTGAGAAAAATAACGATATCCCTCCAATTTCTAAGTATGGAAGAGCATGCAAGATGAAAAATACACTAAAGAAACAAGATAAAGTAGGTTTGCATATCAGTTTAGAAATGAATAATCAAAAAAACAGATTAAAAATCAATAGAAAGTTGAAGATACTACCGAAGAAATTTTTTGGTTTGAAGTAATGAATATTATCATCATACCAATATAATAGGTGAAGTAGATAAATGTTCAATAGTTAAGGAAGAAGAAACATGCAAGCTTCTTAGTTGTCCACAAAAAATGGACATGCATACTATAAATTATAAGAGTGTACATAATTTTTTTTAATCCCTTGAGGAATACTCACCTAGATGCACTTACACTATCTAGAGGATGTTGTAGTAAGTATTGTTTTAATTTCTCACTTGTTATGACTAAATCGGAGTTGGTGTCATTTGTAGTCGTTTCCACCTTTTCACAAATTGAAACATTATGAATTATCCCATTAATTTTCCAAACATTAAATATTGAAACATCAACATATTTTTATCCTTTAGCTAACAAAATTCCAATTCATGTATCCACAATTTACTGTTGTTTTCAGAAGCAACAATCTACTTTTATGATGGAATAACCATATTGTGTGCCTCAAGTAGCCTCTCTAGTTGATGTCTTGATACAGGTTTGGTAAAGAAGTCATCTACACTAGAAGCAAGAAACTGGTTTTTTATCACTGTCAAGGGCATTTCCAATTTATACAACAATTGGAGATTTTACACCCATAGCCATGAGCTCTCATGTTTCCTTTTAAAAATTCCATGTCAAAAGATTGTATTCTTACATAAATTTAATGCAAATATACATCAAAATAAATAAAGATCCTGACTGAAAGTTCAAATAAAAATTCATAAACCTTATCATACAAGAAAATCATTTCTACTTATAGAGCCTAAATTTAAAAGGATACAACATCTCCTGGGTGTTGATGGATGAGATATATTAGTCAATTTAAGAGGATTGAGCTCAAGGTAGTGTATTTAATCTCAAATTAATGTGGCTCTCCCAATGCTATGAATCAGATAAGACTTGAAAGAAAGGAAATCAATTAAGTAAATCTTGTTAAGAGTCAAGTGATACCTATGGAATTTATACAACTTATAGACTCCAAGAATACGAGAAAAAATGACATGAATTTTAAAGATACAATTAAATTACTTGTAACATGTGTTTTGGTAGGGGCTGAAAAATGAATGTAAATTACAATGAAATTAAAATCACCCAAATGGAAGCAATGTCTATAGGATTAAAACAATAACATAATAACTTTTTCCTGTGACAATATACATGGAAATCAATCAACCATTACATTTCCAAAATTACATTATAAAGAATAATATATTGGAACAACTCAACCTAGTTCATAGGAAAGATGTCCAGTCCTTAATATGGATGAAAACTTGAACCCTTATAAAATAAAAATAATTCCATTATTTGGTTTTAGTTTCTTGGAAGGATCAAATACTCCAAGTTGTACCAAGGGAACTTGTTCAGGTTCTATTCTCGATGCTTTAAGGCATCTAAGGGATGACCTTGGTGGTGATTTTGATAGTCACTCCAAAAATATTGCATATAGAAAGGTAATCCAAGAGTCAAGATCACATGGTTCTAGTCTACCCTATCCCATGGTGTCTACATATATGTAAGAGATATTACACTTTCTCAACAATTATGCACACAAATCACCAAGTAATTAATGTAGATTGGGTGGGTTAGTGTGGGAAACAAAGAATTTTGATGAAATATAGAAGTGGCATTTATCAAGGGTACCACCTTGGAGTTAGCATGCAATAACTATAAAGTGACAGGACAGTTAATTAGAAAAAATGGATTATGATTTGTACTTTAAGACATATATTTTTTGTTCATTTAACTAACTTTGTATACACTTTTCATCTTAACGGGTCCTTGCATTTCCAAAAATCATTCATAGTAAATTTCAATACACATACAAAAACTAGATATTTGATATAACACACAAGGAAAACATACAACAAGAATAAAAATAAACAGATCAAAACAATTACAAAATGCAATTTCCACTATGAAACAAACAATATGTTAGGATATTTAGACACTTAGGAGTTAGTTAAGATCAACTTGTGTAATATATCCGTTAGGTAAAGTTTGTTTCTTTAGAATGCATTTGTAAATATTTAATTCGACAGTTGCGATATGTTCTAGACATAGAGCGATCCAACGATTCAACTTCTCTTAGATCATACCTACCCTTGATCTGTGGCTTAACACCCAACTGGACCATGATCTCTATTTAAAGAGCATGGAGGTTCCTTGGCTAGTTGATCGATTATGAGAATATCATTTGTAACTTTCTTTCTTTTGCACAATAAATTGCTCCAAGTAGCTATTTGGCTGGGGCCGTGGATTGTTTCCCTCTTGAGGGTTTTAACCATGTCAAAACATCGGTGTGTTGATCTGTGATCTATTTTTGTGAGTGGTTTCTCTAGGTGTTCGGTCTTTTGGGAGTACCTTGTGTACCCGAACATGGTATCAGAGCGTTTATGAAGAGCCGCTTCCGATTGTGATCTAGATCTTGAATTGGTGTTGCCGAAACCTTGAAAGGGTTTCTGGTTCTAGATTCTTTATGCATTTATAGGTTGTGGGAGGTGTTCCATTGCATTTGGAGCATTGTTTCCATTGGGAAATAGTTTTTGTTTCATCAAAAATGATTTATGTTTGCTCCAGATACACCAATTTCAGCAGATCTAAAGGTATAATGTTACGGTGATGGTTTTTTATTTTTGTTTTTCTAAAAGAAAAAAAATATCATATTTAATTAGTTTTGTTATTAGATTTTTTTTAGTCTTAGATTGTTTCCTTCCCTGACTGCCTATGCTCTTTTCCCTACACCTTGTGCGGTTGCGGTGAATCAGAAAAAGGGAAGGGGTTTTTCTTGGCTGCGTATACTATTTTTCATGCACCTGGTGCAATCACAGTGAATCAGAAACATAGAGAAAATGTAGAATTTCTGGGAAATCTAACGAGATCTAACCTCAAAAGCGTGTAATTTATTTGTTTGTTTTGGTTTATGGTGTGATTTGCAGGAAAAGAAGCAAGCACGAAGACCGAGAGAGAAGAGTTAAAAAAAAACCCTTCGACTTTCCATTCTTTTACGTACCTTTTAATATTAGCTCACTTTGTTCAAAGTTTCTTTATTCCTTAATAGGTATTAAGTTACTTTATTGTAAAAGTGTATCTCACTTAAATTAAAAAAAAAGAGTTGCATAAGTATTTTAGTTTATTGTTGCACTATTTAAAGTAACATTATTGTAAAAGTGAAAATCAGTTATTTTACAAAACTGATTCACTTAAAACACATTTATTGTAAATTGGTTGTCAAAGGTTCATCTTGGGAAGAGGGGGGTTCTTTTTTTAGTTTCCACGCCACTATTGGGGACATATTCAACATTTTCTTTGATCAAGCATAACTTCATCATACATAATCCATTTTCAGTGCCGTTTTTTTTAAACAGCCTGATTTTTTGAGTTCTTTGTATCCATACAGTTGGTGTCTATTTTTTCAGCCATTATTTTTGTAGTATGGCTGCCCCTTGTGATATTCTACTTACCAGTTCCAACTATTTTTCATGGAAATATTGTATGGAGGATGTTCTACGAAGTAGGGGACTTTTCATAATTACCTTAGGAAAAGAAACAAAACCCAGTGATGATGATAAGAAAATAAAATGGAAAAATGGATGTGATGAAGCTCATGGATTGATTGGGATGTCAATCTCTACTGATTTTTGTTTCCACATATCTGGAATTGATGAACCTAATACAGCTTGGGAAAAGTTGGAATATGTGTTTGGTAAACACATTGAAAATCGAGGTCATCAACTTGAGAATGAGTTGATTTGTTTAAATCCAAGTGATTTTTCATGCATTCAAGATTATTTATCTAAGTACAAAACTCTCAGACTCTTATGTGAAGAATGCAAAATTAAGAGAGAAGACAAACAATGTATTTATCATATTCTTTCCAAACTATTTTTGTATCTACATTTTCCTCCATTAAAGAATCCTTGAATGCAGCTAGCTATCAAGAGCCTAGCCTTGAATCATTTTGTGATTCCTTGATTAGAGAGCAAGATAAGCTCATCCATCTTGGAATGATCAGCAATGCAGATACATCTGGGAAATCATTATTGTCCTAACAGAAAGAAAATTCCAATCCTCCCAAGAAAAAAGAATAACAATAATAAGCCAAAAAGGGTCCCAAACCCTCTCAACCAGCTCCTTCTTTAAAAAGTGACAAAGGATCCAAGCCAAAAGGAAAGAAGACGGTGGGTCATTGCAACTATTGCAGGAAAGATAATCATTATGAATATAAGTGTTTCAAGAACATGGCAGCCTTGGAAGCAGTAATGAAGAAGCACCACATCAGCCTATATTCTCTTCAAAATATACCTCTCATGGACATGCACTTTGTGCTTCTGGTTATTCTTATACTGCATCTTCTTCTTCTACTCAAAATGAATGGCTCATTGATCCTGGAGCATATTATCATATGGCTAAGAATCAAGCCATATTTTCTACTATGCATGAATGTAACACCAAACAAATATTTGTTGGTGATGATAGATCTCTAAGTGTTCTAGGATCTGGAATAGTTTCAGTAGAAAATGGTAATTTTAGTGATGTACTATGTGTTCCAAGAATTTCCTGCAATTTGTTGTCAGTCTATCAAATCACTCATTCTAGTGAAGGTAAAATTGTAACGGTTTACACCTCACCAAGTTTTAATCAAAAAATNCAGAATTGTTGATGATATTACCAGGTTGTACAAATTTAACAACTTTGGGTCATCACCTTTTCCTTCAGTTTTTGTTGCTCATAGTGATAACTTGAGCAAGATTTTGCATGAGCGATTTGGTCACTTAAATTATCGCTCATTACAACAACTATGTAAAGAAAATATGGTGACAGGTCTTCCGATGGTATCTTGCAGGGATGGTGTTTGTTCTGGTTGTGTACTCAAAAAATATCATCGAGACAGTTTTGACAAACATGCCTCTTGGCATGCCTTGGTTCCCTTGGATATTGTGCATAGTGACTTGTGTGGTCCTCTTCCATCTGCTTCATTTTCTGGTTTCAAATATTTCTTAACTTTCATTGATGATTACTCCAGACCCACTTGGGTTTATTTCCTAAAACTTGAGAGCGAATTATTTAACATGTTCTTAGCCTACAAGGCCCTTGTTGAAAAACAATCTGGTCATCAAATTTTTAAGTTAAGATCTGACAATGGAGGAGAATATGTTAAAAAAAAGTTCACTACTTTCTGCACTAAACAAGGAATCCAATAACAACACACTGTTCCATTCACACCACAACAAAATTGTGTAGCTGAACGGAAGAATCGTGCTTTAAAAGAAATGGCTAATTGTATGATCCAACCTAAGGGACTAAGTCTTCAATTTTGGGCCGAAGCCATAAATTGTGCAAATTACGTAGTTAATCACACCCCCACTAAATATTTACAAGGTATTACACCAGAATAAGCATGGAGTAAAATTAAACTAGATGTAAGTCACTTCCATGTGTTTGGTAGTGAAGCATGGGCTCACATTCCAAATGAAAAATGGAAAGCATTGCAGCCTAAAAGTTAAAAGCACATATTTTTTGGATATTATAAAGATGTAAAAGGTTATAGACTTCTTCAACCACATTCAAATGATGTAATCATTAGAAGAGATGTTAAATTTGATGAAAATCTCTTGGCCTGCGAGCCTAACTCGACGGTTGTGCCTTTTTTGGCCTGCAAGCCTAATTCAGTGATTGTGCCTTCTTTTACTTCCAACTTCCTTGACAAATTTCCAACTCCAGTTTCTGATGATGACAATGAGGATGTAAATCCACCTACACCTGCTCATATTGCTCCATTTGCACCAGCACCATTGCTTCCTCGATGGGTCCGTTCAACATGTGAAGCAACTGCTGATATTGTTGGTGATACTAGCAATCAATGTCAAACACCTTCTCAGTTTCAGAGATCCTCTTCTCTTTTGGCTCAAGTTTCAGAGAATCGTGATCCTGAAACTTTTGCAGAAGATTCAGGAAATCTAGATTGGGATGTAGCTATGGATGAAGAATATCGTTCCTTAATGGTGAACGATACTTAGGATCTAGTAACTCTTACAATAGGAAGAAAAATTGTCAGATGTAAATGGGTATATAGAACCAATTATGCATCAGATGGAACTATTGAAAGACTTAAGGCAAGGTTAGTTTCCAAAGGTTTTTCCCAAGTTGAAGGGATTAACTACAATGAAATATTTTCTCCTGTCGCAAAAATGAACTCCATCTGCCTTGTTCTTTCCCTTGCAGCCTTACATAACTGGGAATTCCATCAAATGGATGTCAAGTCTGCATCCTTACATGGTGATTTACAGGAGTAAATTTACATGGAACAACCTCCTGGATATGTTCAGAATAACTCTAGCCTTATCTGTCTCCTTAAGAAATCCTTATATGGCCTTAAGCAAGCTTCTAGAGCTTGGTATGCCAAAATGGATAACTTTCTACTTGACACTGGTTTTTCTAGATGCCACTATGACCCCAATGTCTATACCAAGAAAGTAGGAAACTGTCTCATCATACTTTATCTTTATGTTGATGATCTTATCCTTACTAGTAGTAACCCTAAGCTTTTAACCCATGAGAAATCTAGCCTTAAGAAATTTTTTGAAATGTCAGACTTAGGACATTTGCATTATTTTCTTGGTCTCCAAGTCTTTCAAACCAAAGAAGTAATCTTTCTTTCCTAGTATAAGTATGTTGTGACCTTCTTCATCTCTTTCACATGGAATATTATAAACTAGCCCCTTCTCCCTTCCAGTCTAAAGTCAAACTTTCTGCCACTTGTATTTCCCCTGAAGTAGATGCCACCTTGTATTGTCAGCTTGTTGGTAGTCTCTTATACTTGACTAATTCTTGTCCTGACCTTTCCTTTATCATTGGTCATGCTTCTCATTATATGCAAACACCTTGAATGAAAGTCACTTGAAAGTAGCAAAAAGAATTCTTCGATATATTCAAGGTACAATTCAATTTGGGATTCATTACAGTACAGGGGCGCCACCTTTGTTGGTTGGTTTCAATGATTCAGATTGGGCCACAATCTCGATGATCGAAAGTCTACTGCATGTTATGTTTTCAGTCTGGGATCTGGATCTATCACTTGGGCTTGTAAGAAACAACAATCTCTTTCTCTTTCTTCAGCAGAGGCAGAATATCAAGCCATAGTTAATGCTAGTTAGGAAGCTTTATGGTTGCAGCAGATCCTTTTAGAGTTTGTATTCGAGCAGTGGCAACCTACTCAACTTTGGTGCGACAATCAAAGTTCCATCCAGCTCACCAAATATCCATTTCTACATCAACATGGCAAACAAATTGAGCTACATATGCACTTCATCATAAATCTTGTTCATGATCGTGTTCTTGAAGTGCTCTTTTTCCCTACAGATGATCAAGTTGTAGACATCTTCACCAAGTCTCTTACAGAAGAGAAGTTTTCCAAACTTCGACTTATGTTAGGAGTTTAGGAATTTGTTATTAAGGGGGGATAGGCTCTAATTCCTCCTTCCTTCTCCTAATGGTGTCACTTTTGTAAATCCTTCAATCCTATACCAAGTTGTTCTTAAGGGGGGATGTTAGGATATTTAGACACTTAGGAGTTAGTTAAGATCAACTTGTGTAATATATCCATTAGTAAATTATGTTTATTTAGGATGCATTAGTATGCATTTGTAAATATTTAATCTGATGGTTGTGATATGTTCTAGACATAGAGTGATACAATGGTTCAACTTCTCTTAGATCATACCTACCCTTGATCTGTGGCTTAACACCCGATTGGTCCATGATCTCTATTTAAAGAGCATGGAGGGTCCTTGGCTAGTTGATCAATTATGAGAAGCTCATTTGTAACTTTCTTTCTTTTGCATAATAAATTGCTCCAAGTAGCTATTTGGCTGGGGTCGTGGACTCTTTCCCTCTCGATGGTTTTAACCACATCAAAACATCGGTGTGTTGATCTGTGATATGTTTTTGTGAGTGGATGCTCTAGGTGTTTGATCTTTTGGGAGTACCCTGTGTACCCGAACACAATACCTTATCACCTTCAGCACAATAGCCTTTGAGAAATCCATCACAAATTGAAGCTTTTGGGTTAACATTTACATGGCTGTAAGGACAAGTATCCTTGGTGCAATAACCTGTCAAAAGAAAAAACAATAGATTATATGGGGTACCAATATTCAAGAAAATCTGATAGCACAATACATAAAATCTCAGATTAACTCACTCTATAGAAAATACTAGCAATATTCCATGCATTGTGGAGTAATATGTGCAAAAAAATAAAAAGAACAAGTAAGATACAACATAATCACTCCTACCATAAGATCCTGACAACTGCATCATTTTGTTTTTATCTATACATCTCTAGGCCTAGTGTATGGATTTAATGTTTTACTATACCTTGTTAGTCAACTCATAGTAGACATTGGAGCAGGTACCCCTCAAGAACTTAGTGCATACACCTACCTTTTCTCAATCATGAATGTAAGGAAATTTACCTCCCTCCTTATCCCATTTTCCAAATATTGTAAAAAAATGGCAATACTGTTGTTTTTTAGCCAAAACAAATCTAGCATTCTGTAAACTCCATCTAACTTTCTCACTAGCTAGGGCACAAAATATTGTCTTTCGATACCTAATAAGTTTCTTTCCATTTCCAGCCCTTAAATATCTGTTCAAATCCCCTACAAAGAAATTTTTATTGAAGTTCAAAATACAGTAGTAGCTCCATGATTTAAACCCTAACATTATATAAACAAACCCTCAAATGCGTTCTAATTGCAAGAAAAAATATTATCACTCCATCTTGAAAACAAACATAGATCCATTTCAGATCACCATGTATTATATAACTCCAAATGGGAACAATAGAAGGCCCACTTACTGATTGCCACCAAATGGAAACCCTCAATCAATTTAAGAGGATTGAGCTCAAGGTAGTGTATTTAATCTCAAATTAATGTGGCTATCCCAATGCTATGAATAAGATAAGACTTGAGGAAAAGGAAATCAATTAATGAAATCTTGTTAAGAGTCAAGTGATCCTATGGAATTTAGACAACTTATAGAGTCCAAGAATAAGAGACAAAATTACATGAATTTGAAAGATATAATTTAGTTACTTGTAAACTGGGTTTTGGTAGGGGTTGAAAAATGAATCTAAATTACAATGAAACTAAAATCACCCAATGGAATTAATGTGTATAGGATTAAAACAGTAACATAAAAATTTTGTTTGTGACAATAGACATGGATATCAATTAACCATTACATTTCCAAAATTACATTATAAATAATAATATTGGAACATATTTATGTATGAATTTGTATGCAACTCAAACTAGTTTGGAGGAAGGATATTGTTCAGTCCCTAATATGGATGAAAACTTGAATCCTTCACAAATCAAAATAATTCCATTATCTGGTGTTAGTTTCTTGGAAGCATCAAATACTCTAAGTTGTTCCAAGGGAACTTGTCCATGGTCTATTCTCGATGCTTTGAGGCATTTGAGGGATGACCTTGGTGGTGATTTTGATAGTCACTCCAAAAATATTGCATATGCAAAGTTGAGCCAAGAGTCAACATCACATGGTTCTGGTCCACCCTATCCATAGTGTCTATATATATGTAACAGATATTACACTTTATAAACAGTTATGAACACAAATCACCAATTAATTAATGTAGTTTGGGTGGGTTAGTGTGGGAAACAAAGTATTTTAATCAAATCTAGAAGTGTCATTTATCAAGGGTACCACCTTGGAGTTAGCATGCAAGAACTTTAAAGATACATGCTACAGTTTATTAGAAAAATTGGATGATACTTTGTACTTTGACATATATTTTTTGTTCATTTAATTAAATTTGTATACACTTTTCATCTTAACTGATCCTTGCATTTCCAAGAACCATACATAGTAAATTTCAATGCAGATACATACACTATATTATTTGATATAACACACAAGAACCTCATACAACAAGAATAGAGATAAACAAATCAAAAAAATTAGAAAATGCAATTTCCATTATGAAACAGACAATACCTTATCACCTTCAACACAATAGACTTTGAGATATCCATCACAAACTAAAGATTTTGGGTGAACATTCACATCCTTATAAGGGAAATTCTCCTTGGTCCAATAACATGTCAAAAGAAAAAAACAATAGATTATTTAGGCTGCCAGGATTCAAGAAATTCTGATAGCGTAATATAGAAAATGTCAGATTAAATCACCCTGTAGAAAATATGAGCAATTTTCTATGCACTCTGGAGTAATTTGTGCACAGAAATAAACAGAACAAGTAAGATAAAACATAATCAATCCAACCATAAGATCCTGACAACCTCATCATTTTTATTTTATCTAGACATCTCCATGTCTAGTGTATGGAGTTAATGTTTTACTATACCTTGTGAGTAAAGTTACAGTCGGCATTGGAGCATATACCCCTCAAGATCTTAGTGCATATATCTACCTTGTCTCCATCATGAATGTAAGGACATTTACCTCCCTCCTTATTGCATTTTCCAAATCTTGTAAAAAAACTGGAAATATTGTTGTTGTTTAGCCAAACAACATCTGGCAGTTTATAAACTCCATCTAACTTTCTCACTAGCTAGGGAATGACTTATTGTCTTTGGATCCCTAACAAGTTGGTTTCCATTTCCAACCCTTAAATATCTATTCAAATCCTATGCAAAGAACTTATTATTCAAGTCCAAAATAAAGTAGTAGCTCCATGATTTAAACCCTAACATTATATAAACAAACCCTCAAATGTATTCTAATTGCAAGCAAAAAAATTCACTCTAGCTTGAAAAACGAACATAGATTCATTTCAGATCATTGTGTATTATACAACTCCAAATGGGAACAAGATCAAGCCCACTTACTAATTTTGCACCAATGGATACCCACGAAGATTGCAAAACACTATGTTTCTTCTGCTTCAAAACTTCCATATTCTTCCTAGCTTAAGCCTGTTACACAAAAGGTAAAATTCTATAAACTTTTTTGTCATAAAAGAACATAAGATTCAATTAGATGCACGTACTTTCAGTTGGGACATGAAGTAGAATCCTTATAAAACATCATGAACATGTGACACTATACAATGGCCACTGGAATCATCTCTCCACTATTTTAGTCAAAGAGATCAGACAAGTTTTTCCTTCCAGCTGCAAGCTCTTCCTTCTATTGTTCCTTCCATATCTGATTGTTTTCTTGAAGATTAATTTGGAGCTCCGACTGCATAGGATGACAGCCAGAAACTTGAATTTTTTTCTCTTGGACCATGTCAATTCTTCACTTTGTGGCTCAATTAGAATAATATATTTTCCCTGTCTGCAACCATTCATCGATTCCATGACCAACAAAATAAACCATTAATAAAAGAGACACATAATTTGTAATCAAGAAAAAACTAGAAGAATGAAAAAAACCTCAAGGTGAATTCAATGACAACAACAACCAAAAAACCATGAATAAAAGATAAATACAATATGCAATGAAGAAAAAAAATAGAATGAAACACACTTGAAGGTCTAAACATTGCTGCCATTCTAGAGGGAGTGGAGACTCAATGTGAAGCTCAATACCAATACTTGACAGTTTCAATTTTTGTTTACCGACACCAATCTCATCGCCATGTTTAGAATTTCCCAAATTCCAATTCCATTTTCTCTTCTTAGATATGTCTTCAATCATCTTATTACATCCTACAAGCCTCTAGTACCGAACCTTGAAAAATCGATGGTTTCAACAGGTCGAATACGATTTAAAGGAAAATGACCACAGTTTGGGGAGAGAAAATCTAAATCAATCTAAGATACAAATTTATATGATAATTCTTAAAGGGTCTCATTGAATACTGCACAATCTCTCTTAAATTTGGAAGACAATATTAAAATCCTCGAAAGTTTCTCTGCAGAATAAATTGTTTATACAGTTACGTCATAATGTTCCATATCTCCCAAGTGGTGGAAACAAATTGATAAGTCATTGGAATACAAACATATGGTATTTGCATTGGTTAGGCTCTTAATTGAAATCATTGAGAGAATTTAACAAGAATGAACATGACAATATCATAAGAGATATCATATGTAAGAAGTGACTATGAATCCCTTCTTTCTTTTACTACTAGCCCCTACATTTACGCACCTTCGTAAAGGCGTTCAATCTATACCCACTTTCAACACTTTCAATTCCATTTATACAACATTTAAGCTTCCCCTAAATGATTATTTCTTGCTTGTGTGGGATAGCCAGGGTCTGTTATCAATGCCCAATAATATTCCATCTTCTCTTAGTTAATCCATTAACTCGATTTCTAGCATAATATATAATTATTCGTGTGTATGAGAATTTCTATTATCTTCCCTACATAAATTGCAGTCATGGTTTTATTGATATCTTTGCTCTGCCAACTTTTATTACACCTTGTCAAGTTTTACCTATATTAGTTATTAAGGGATAGTAAATTATGTCATATCACCACCCATACATGTGATGCCATACATCAATTATCTGAATTCCAACTTTCTCTTTAACTCCAACAATTTATTACGATCTTTGATACAGAGGAAAAATAAAAATTGAGTTTTTGTTCCAATGGAAAAATAAGAGACATTTATAAAAGATCTAAATAGGAGCAACATTAGTTAAGCTATTACCAAAGAACCCCTCTTGTTTGGAGTGGAATTATTAGCAGTGGAACCCTTTTTCCCTTATTGTCCTGAACTTCCTAATGATCAACCTTTTGGACCATCTAGAGCTTCTTGAAGTGGTTGCAGCATTACCTTTAGATTCACAACAAACAGTTGTCCAATACCCTCCATATCTCCCCTAGAAGAGTTGCAGGACCATTATCCCATGATTTTTTGTGTGTTTTTCCTAAGATTCCATTTCGAGAATAAACAAACCCCAACTCAATATCTATCAAATAATACACCAAATAAAATATATGGGAACACGTGTCAACTAGATCATGCATCAAGGAAATACAACACCAACAATATGTGTCCATGTGTTCGAGCAACATGAGCCCAAGGACTTCATAAATTTATATTTACTTTATGTGCATCAAGATTCATTGGGAGTGTGTATCTAATGAGTTGGAATATGAAGATACAGGTTGAATCACCTACAATGTTGTAATATGGCATCTAGCCAGTATTAGGATAATAAAACAACTTTGATAGTTAGCCACATGAATTGTAACATCTATTGATTGACATTCTAGAGGTTGGCATGGTTTGAACTCCCATAAAGAAATTCACACCCTAAATCTAAGCAAAAAAGATAAATATGGTGACAATGATGAGGCATTTTCCTCTCTATAGAAGTAGGTTTGATTATAGGAGAAACCCTATAGACCATATAAGGATCGAATTTCATATTGCAATAGTGTCTCAAGAGATTTGTATATTATTTGAATAAAATATAACACAATTAGCTATTTTATATTCTATTGTTTGAAATTTAGTTGTTGTTCTTGGTTTTTGTTGTGTACTTTGATTCACAAATCCAATACCTACATCATGTGGTATCAAAGCAGAGATAACCCTAAGTGGTGAAGACTCTTGAGTTTGGAAGACAATTCCAATGGAAGTGTTGAGGTTGGGTATAGTTGTTAGAGGAAAAGTGTGTAGATTATGAATGAGTTGCTAAGAGAGAAAAAGGTAGTTCGAGTTCACTTGACCATTCAAGGGCACTAAATCTATTGACCTAGTAGAAAATCATGATGACAAATAGGGGTTTAACTTTCCACGAAATATGGGCATTATTTCACCCTAATACATTGTTAAAGTAGTAGTTTTGAGCATGTCTATGGGTAAAACAACATCAAAACTACAAAGAAATATTTTTGTGGGTGAAGGAAACAACTACTCTCCAATTCTGGGCAATTTGTTGATGAAAAGGGAATAAAAAAACTCACATATCAATTATGGGCCTCCCAATGGCAGGCATTTTAAGGTCATTGGGCATATTTGAGGGTTTAATCCAACATTCCATACCTGCAGGCCTAATCTTCTACCAATGCATCTTGAGAAGGCCAACGTTCACCTTTTAGCCTTACCTTGATACAATTTTCAACCATTAGGAGGATCCTATAATTAGTTGGAGAACTTATACATGTTTTTTGTTCTATTTAGAGGGGACATTCCCATCAGAGGATGTTTCTTTCATGTTTTATATGATTGATAGCGGGTGTATCTAGATTAGGTAGGAGACTTGTTGGGGAATTTTACTCTATGGATGGTTTATATGCCACATATGGAAGAAGACATTCAACTTTAGGGTATTATTTGAGCTAACAACCACATTTGATTAGTTTTATTCCTTTTATGGAGGACACCATCCCTTTCAAGGGTCCCTTTTTGGATTATTCCATTCATTTTGGGACATTATTTGTAAGCAACCTCTCTTGAAGATTGAAATATTGTTTCCATGTGGACACTCTTGCTATAGCATACCTCTTGGAGAAGCCTTTGGAAGTTGTTGTGGTATCTTTTATTAGACACATTACCAACTTTGTGGAGTACATTTTACACTTGGAGGGATTATAGTCTCTTGTTGGCTTCTATGTGGACACATTTTCATTGGATTGATACCTTGAAGAAGATTTTGGAAGCTTATATGTGCATGTTTCTTAGAATTTTTCTTCATTTGGAGGAGGCTCCCCATTTCATTCTTGAGTTCTTTGTATCTTATGCTTTATACATGGATTAGTTAGCTGCAAGTAGTGGGATTTTTGTCATTATTTAATCCACCCTAGTCTAGATCTAGGAATCAATGATTATTTTATTGTAAAGGACGTTGAGCTACTATCCTATGTAAAGAGAGTCACTTCCTTGGTTTCTCTTGTTCATGTGTAGTCACAGTCACTGAAGGAGATAGAAGAGAAAGAAAAAACATAGGAAAATATGCTAGTTTTGTAGCGTTTATGGAATTTAATAGGCCATCCTTAGTTTGACTCGCCTAAGGGTCAAAACTGTTTGTTTAAAGTCCTAGAAGAGTCAAACTTGGGAACTAGCAATCCTGGGGCACAAATTTAAACACATGATTGTTTTCTTTCTTGTTTGTTGCGAATTGTAGCATAGTTGTACACAACCAACATACATATCCAGTGGTCAGTCCACAAACAATCAAACTGAAATGATAATCAATCCAATCTACTCAAATGTAACCAATGTTGGTCCATTTGTAACTCCTTAGGAAATGCTATATTGTAGCTACCATATCCATATTAAATGTAATTTCAAACTTGACCATACATCTCCCCTAGAAAAAATATTTCAAGTTCCCTTAATGGAGATCAGATTAGGACTAATATCATCAATGTTGCTCCACAAGGTAAGAAAGGGTGTAAAAAATCATCCATTAAAACCTTGATTCTTATCCTACTGTTGTAAGGGATTATGCACCTAATAATCGTAGGTCGGGGGTTACCAACAAACTCAAACACTTGCAGACAATTGACTTCTAAAGTGCAGAATAGGAAATAGGAGGGTTAGAAGAACTTACTTGTTTAACAACGTTCGATCCTTGCTAGTCCTCTTCCGATCTGATCCACTTCCAAAGTCTTCAAGGCTCACTCCTCTTTCACCTGTTCAGAGATAATCTTCCAGATATAGAATGATTCATATATATATGTTAGCAGGTTAGATAAATCAAATATGACATATTGAAGCATAAACAATTATCAAACCAAGATATATGAGACAAATGTGGAAGAAGTAATCTCTTTATTATCAATAATGAGAAAGTTCAGAGTGAAACCAAACGTCTGAGACAAGGACTCCTCTGTCACCAAAGGATTCTGAGTTTCACTGCTCCAAAGACTTCTGTGAACAATCCACCAGCATAACTTTGCTCCCAAGTGTAAGTCCCTACAACCCTCCCCAAGGCCTGTATTTATATGGGTGAAATAAGGCAGTTCTCGAAGGTTGGGGAAGTTGTAGCGGTTAGGAAGATTAAGTAAAATGACTTAACTAAACTCCCATTAGCGCGTGATTTTATATTTTCATGTTAAGAAGCACATTCGTGGGTATGTAGTAGAGCAACCCGCAAATGATTCACGACTCTGTATAATCGCAACCCGCGAATGATTCACGACTCTGTATAATTGCAACCCGCGAATGATTCACGACTCTGTATAATCGCAACCCGCGAATACAATGATTCGCGACTTGCTGTAAAGGAGACTCATGAATGATGCGTGAGTTGTCTAAAAGGAGAGTCGCGAATACATCCCAACATGGCAAAATGGCAAAGTAACTAGCTGGATGAAGGTAGAATGTATGTCATGACAAGCCAAGCTATAGTGTTAAGGGAAAACCTCTATCCATAAGTGTCCTTTTGTGTTCCAACAT
>LPNX010231003.1:122658-168655 GCA_001517045.1 Pseudotsuga menziesii | reverse complement strand
GCCATGTGAATAAGGGTAAGCTGAAGTCGAACATGGAGAGGATTCAACAGTTTGTCAACCAATAAGTGATAATTGACAACTGAAGAAAAGGAGTTCACCAATAATGAAAGTGAATCCAGAGGTACTATCATCAAAACCCTAGGTCTTCGTCATCAGGAGGTGCTGAAACGGAACCATACTGTGATAAGGAAGGCAATGGATCCTCCAACAGATCACAAGAGCGACTAGGAACTGGGCAAAAGAAGGGAGACACAAGTAAATGGATAACAGATATAACAGTGATAGGATCAGGTGAACAGTGAACACGACACAGAGATGACCCAAGGCAGCATACAATGAATAGATAGAACAACTAGAATTATCTGTCATGTAGGAGACATGAGCAGATTCCCTAGGTATAATGGACAAGAGGAGGAGTCAAAACGCAAAGTGATAGCTGAACACAAGTGTATACTGAAACATGGATATTGGAAAGCAAAGAGTGCTATGTTCAAGGATGACATGCTGCCATTACTGAAAACAAGAGAAAACTTCTTCCTTACCTTCCCTGTTAAGTTTTAATAAGTCCAGGAAAGTAAACTCGGTTCCCTCTTCATTTTTTAACAAGCTTGAAGAGATGGGAAAATAATGCTTGATACACTGATCCGTGGATTTAATGAGCCCGAAATAGTACATGCTCATGCAGTATTTTCATATTTAGAGAGTTTGAAAATGCCAAAGAAGACTCCAGGGGGGTCCTTTTTCGTCCAATTTAGTCTCCTGAGGCCGAAAAAGTATAAAACAAACCACAGGAGAACTCTCTTAACTTCCGAAGAAGAAAAGGTGAACCTTTTTTGTACTTAGTTGGGAAGGCTCGAAAAAGGTTAAATTACCACCTACCCAACGCTCCTTCCAAAACAGCATAAAATAGCTTGAGTTTTACGAGTGTGAAGGAAAGCAAGATCACTCGAAAAGATCCATTTGGTTACAAGAAATGGGGCTTACAACAATAAACTCGTTGCTTTGTTCTTTAGTGTTTAACGAGCATGACAAAGACACAAAGTACACTCGAAATATTTTTCATGTTTGGGTCCAGAGCACGAAAAAGAGAAAACTAAGCTCAAACCGGGTGTTCCTTTTCCGTAAATTTAGTCCCTCAGGTCTAGAAAAGTGATAAACCTATACCTGAGAATACTCTTCTCAATTCCGAAGAAAAGAGAGTGATCCTTTCTCGTATTATTCCGCATGGTCCGAGAAAGAGATAACCTACCACCAATGCGGATGCCCGTTCACATATTCTTAACGAGCTTGAACGGATGAGATAACTCGGCAGTCAAGTCTGTTTTGAAGGAGTCAGACCTGGGCCTAAAGAAACTCCATAAGGTTGGGGAGTCCTATAAAGGGATAGCTTGTAAAAAGAGATTCATAAGAAGCTCTATTCGGCGCGAAAAATAGCTATGAGGAAACCCTTGAGCCTGAAACAGTGACGAAATGAGTACCAAAGGATGGCAATGGCATATAAGAATGATAGTCAGGAAAAGGGATCCTAGCCACAGAAGAACAATGGTAGAGACAAGGGACTAATGGCTTAAAATACCATAGTCCGTGGCAAAAATGTTGATTACTAAGGTTAATGTGGAGTGATAAGATGCCAACATGTTTTGGAAAGAGCAAAAACCACCCTATAGAAGCATCAACACTTTGTAAAAGTTGGTAAACCTGTTCCAAGGAACAGAAAGGGTAATATTAATCAATTGTCATTTCAAACTATATAAAAAGACCCACTTTACGAAATTTTATTTCTATAAATAGTTTGAAAATCAAAACATTTCATACCATTTGCACTTTTTGAACCAAAAAGGAAATTTTACCCTCTATCTTTGATTGATCGCTGTGGACAATTGGACCGTCGGATTTAGAAACCGTCAGCTTCAGGTAAATCTACACCCTTAGCTCTTCAATTTGATCCAAACAAATTTTTAATTTAGTGGTTAATTCAGTATTTTTCATCAACCTAAATTATGGAAAAATGCATTCGCGGGTTGCAAGGCATGAAAGTCACGAATGCACGTTCCATTCGCGAGTTGCTCAACAGGAAAGTCACGAATGACTCGCGACTTGTCCCAATGGACAGTCGTGAATGCTGTGCAATAGGAAAATGCTTTAAAAAAATGCAAAATTTTTAAAATTTTATGATGGAATACTGAATAAAATTATGTGTTTTTGTCAGGAAAAACATGGTGCTAGAGTGGAGAGAGAGGGAACATGAAGCGATGGATCAAGCGGCTCTCCAAAGCCCACCTACTATCCAAGCATTGAGGACTAGTGGGCTTCTCAAGTTCTTTTGCACATTTCCCATGCGGGCCAATGTCCACATATTAGAGTTCTTAGTCCATTATTGGGACCATGACCTGGGGATGTTCAATATCCAACGTGAGACTTTGGAGCTTACCACACAAGACATCTACTTCATAACCGGGTTGTCACATCGGGGAGCACCGATGAACTTGGAAGGCACTGGCAGGGGTGGAGACCCCTTGAGTGTCCAGAACTATGTCGATGTATTCTGTAGGCCGGGTAGTCAAAAGAAAGGTAGTAGCGTTCTCATTGCAGATATTCAGGATCTTACACTTCAGGTATTGGCCAGTACTATTGTCAGACTTTCAGGGTCAACAGGGTTACACATGGCCACTAGGACTCAGATGAGAGTGGTGGTGGACTGCTTTAGAGGTACTCTCTTTGATCAGTGTACGGGAATTGCCCCCATCATGAAGAGGCGATTATCCGACTGTAGGAGGGGAAGACGGAAGAACTTTGGCTATGCGAGTATACTGGTAGCGTTCTTCTTTGAGAGGGTGCCAGCTATGAGCCCTGCTATACCATTACAGGTCCGTCATCCACGGTAGCTGAGGCTGAGCCGATGGGGAGATATCTTCCTCCATCAAGGAGGAGGAGATGTAGTACATAGCATGTATGATGATGATTTCTATACATGGTGGGAACGGCAGGTGCCGACGTTGGAGCAGTTTCCATACGCCGGGTTAGATTTCCGAGGTGATCCCGACCTAGTCCTCCCTCCAGGAGGAGCATGGGGAGAGATGGGTAAGTATTTTTTATTTTTATCATTATCAAATTTTTATGGATTTTCAAATGATAGGATATATACATATGCACAAGTCTAAACCCTATTTATGTGTCAAAATGCAGATATTGGACTAGTCCGCCCTGAAGGGCACCCACGTACCTTCGTACGTCCTGTTGCAGGGGGAGACCTAGGATTGATCAGGGTACTCGAGATGAAGCTAGGCAGGCTGACTGAGCGAGTACCTACGATACGGATAGAGCATCTCCCTGTAGCTATGCAGGAGTTTGTAGTTGGGATTCCACCGGCCTGGCTACGTCTTTTCAGACGGGTAGCTAGGGTAGTACTTGTATACAGGGATGCGGTGGAGGCTGCCGAAGCCGAGGAAGCTGAGGAAGCCAGGGGGCACAGAGATCACGGGGACCAAGGAGGTCCCAGTGGCCATGGCGGGCAGGGTTAGTTTTAGGGAATTTTGATGGATGATGATCCACATTTTTGTATATTTTGTACATGACGGGATCTATGGATCAGACTTGACCTATCTATGACAAATATTTACATATATATATATATTTGTGTTTGGTTGTCAGCTTATTTACAAATGTTTCTTATGTATTTGCTGTATATTTTATAGAATGTGTGTGAGATGCCAGTCCAAAATGTAATTAGCATATGCATCAGTTAATGACTTTTGGTTTCGTGGAATGTGATTGAAAGTAATAACTTCAAAATGTCTTTCCAGTAAACGAATTTGCATGAACTGACGTAACAATGTAGGATTACGCACCTGATAAGCTCGATTGAGCTGGGAAACAACCAACTGAGAATCCAAAGGGACTTCAAGTTGGGTGATGCCTCGTGACAAAGCATCCCATAGGAGCTCAATTACAGCCCTATACTTAGCAACATTATTGGAAGCAGGACCTAGACAAGCGCCACCCGCGGCAACAAGCTGTCCTGAAGGGGAATAGATAACCCATGCTACCGAAGCCAGGTTACAAGTATGACAGCTGGTGCCATCAGCAAAACCTACATACATCTCGGAAGACATCTACAACAACTAGCAGATAGTATAAAAAATGAAACTGACAACCTAATGTACATAAAAATACATACATTAATATACAAGAAAAAGTGCTAAGCTTAGGCATAGTACTTCTTCAGGTAGAGCCCATTTCTAGGCTCAGGCAGCTTATTGCCATCATAATCCACTAATTCATATGCACCTTTACTCAAAAATTTAGACACAACATAGGGTCCCAACCACATGGCCTTGAATTTTCCTGCCCCCAGAGGCTCTCTATCTTGGTCCCAGAGCAAGACAAGTTCCCCTTCAGAGAAAACTCGGGGTTTGACTGTTTTATCGTATTGAGATTTAACCCTATTCTTATGAGCCTGATTTGCAGTCAACGCATCTCTACGTTGTTCATCAAGGTGTTCTAAATGGAGCAACCGTTCCTCAAGCTCAGTTGTGTCAGGTAGCACATGAATAACTATCTGCAAGGATGGTATTTCGCATTCAATCGGCGTAATAGCTTCCACCCCGTGAACGAGTTGGAAGGGGGAAAAACCCATAGTAGTCTTGACATTGGTTCGATAAGCCCAAAGAGCAGGATATAACATGATGTGCCAATTCGAGCGGGCTGCATCAATAGTACGTTTAAGTATAGTTTTTAAAGTCTTGTTTACAGCCTCAACCTGACCATTTGCTTGCGGATAATATGGAGAAGAATGTTCTTGTCAGAATCCGAGCATGGTGGTCAGCTCTGTCATCATGTGATTTTGGAAATGACTGCCATGGTCAGTGACAATCACTTTGGGAATACCAAACCTAGCAATAATCGGATTAAACACGAATAAAGCTGTAGTTTCCCCATTGTCTTTGAAAGTAGGCATTGCCTCTGCCCATTTTGTGAAATAGTCGACAGCGACAATGATGTATTTATGCCCCCTAGCCGAGGCTAGGTTGCATGTCATATAATCTATCCCCCATTTCATGAAGGGGCCTATCGAGACAACGGGAAACAAGGGAGCAGGATGTGACCACATTTTTCTAGTGTAAAGCTGACATGGATGACAGCGTTTCACAGCTTCCACACAATCTTTAAAGATGGTGGGCCAGAAATACCCGGCACATAATATATTCTGGGACGTTGCTAACCCAGATAAATGACCCCCACACGCTCCGCTATGGGAATCATTTAGGACAATCTCCGCTTCCTAATGAGTAAGGAAGTGACACAAGATAGAATCTACCCCTTGTCGATATAATGTATCTCCTATAATGAGGTAGTTTTTCACATGAAGGCGTAACTTGCGTCGGTATTCCCTAGAGTAAGCGGTAGGATACTTCAAAGTCTGGAGATATATAAGAATATCTCCATACCAAGGATCAGAGGTGGATATAAGGAAGATGTGCTCATCTGGGAATGAGTCATCCTCAACCACTACGTCTTCTTCCGTAGGGAATTCTGCTATAAGCTCGGAAAAAACTAAGGACTTTTTGGATTTAGCGGATTGGAAAACCAAGTCAAACTCTTGGAGAATGACTATCCACTTATTAAATTTCCCCCCAACAATCCGTCGGGATAAAAAATATTGAAAAGGGTTTGCATCCGCCACTACAGTAGTGCTCCTCAGTAAGATGTAGTGCCATAACCTTTGTATAGCATAAACAACTGCTAAGGATAACTTTTTCGACGTGGGAGTACTTAAGCTCAGGTCCAACTAGAGCACGACTAAGATAATAGACAACATGCTCAACGAGCTTGTCATCCTCCTGAACTAGCACTACCCCAATGGTAGACTCCGACGCGGCCAGATATAATATAAAATCCCTAGAATAATCTGGCGGGCGTAATAAAGGAGCCGACAACAAGGCTTTTTTCAATGCCTCGAACACGAGTTGTGCAGTTTCATCCCATACAAATGGGGTGTCCTGTTTAAGCAGGCGCATGAAACCTTTTGTGATCTTGGCATAATTAACGATAAAACGTTGAAGGAAGTTAGACTTTCCTTGTAGACTCTGAAGTTTCCTAAGTGAACGAGGAGGAGGCAGATTTACAATGGCCTCAACTTTTAAAGGATCCACCTGAATGCCCCTACTAGAGACAATAAATCCAAGCAATCTACCTGACTCGACGCAGAAAACACACTTGTGGGGATTCAAGCGAATTTTATAGTATCTGCATCTCTCAAAAATCAACTGTAAATGATCTGGATGCTGGATCCTCTTGCGAGAATGAGCAGGCAGATCATCAAGGTAAGGCTCGACAATGGATTTTATGTCATGAAAAGCAAAGTTCATGGCTTGTTGAAAGGTTGCCCCTGCATTTTTCAATCCAAAGGGCATTCTTCTATATGCGAATGTACCCCAAGGGAAAATAAAAGCAGTTTTATGCTGGTCTTTCGGTTTGATTTGGATTTGATTGTAGCCGAAGAAACCATCCATAAACGAGAATACCTCACTACCCGCACATGCATCTATGATCTGATCAATAAATGGTGTAGGGTAGTTGTCCTTAGGACAAGCTTTGTTAAGGTCTCGAAATTCCGTACAAACGCGGATAGTCCCTTGCTTTTTATCAACAGGAACTAGGTTGGACACCCATTCAGTCAAAGCTACGGGATATATAAAACCTGGTTTCAATAGCTTTTCAACCTCTGCTTTCACAGCCGCCGCTTTACGCGGGTTCACGGGGCGTAATTTTTTCTGAACTGGCTTGGCATCAGGATAGGTTGGGATCTCATATTGAACAATAGATGGATCAATGCCTCGCATCTCCTCATATGACCAGGAAAAGATATCGCGAAATTCCTTGAAAAGGGCAGTATAAATGGCAATCTCCTCCGGAGAGAAGCTTGCACCTATATAGATATTTTCCACGACATCTGGTTTTACAGAGATGTTGATCGGTATAGTGGTGGAAATGTTTGCCATATTCCACTCGGCAAACACTCCTTCCTTAGGTAAAAGGTTGACAGGTGTATCAACATCATCCGACAGTCTCACATGAAACTCTTGGTTTTCTATCTTGCTTAGCTCTGGAAGGAAATAAGATCGGTGATGAAGATCCTCACATATCTTATCACGTGAACACATAGCTTCCAGAATAGCTTCATCGGAAGGTAAAACGGTGTCTAAGCAATCTATGGAATGTAAAGAGTTTTTTGCCCATGCGGGCATATAGACTTCTTCCAGATCATCCGAGACTGTAAGAGGATCTGGAATGGGATCTACAGTGGTTTGGGTAATAGCTTGATACGCCACTTCCACTGCAGATAAGGGCACTTCCGGTTCCTGAGGGGTTGGGAGGACCCAAGGATCAGTTCTATCGACCACCGAATCAATGGACTTCCCTACAGTAGTAGAACCGATATAAAGGACTGGAGCTAGAATATCAAATGTGCCCATCAATGATGCGTACATTCTAGACCCCAAGCTCTGGGCAGCAGTTTTGGGCTGATCAACCAATGGCACAGTGGAATCTTTAGACTCTAAGCAGCCTTTTTGGGTAAAATCAAGTTGGTCAACAGTGACCAGCTTGCCCTCATGTGGAAAAACCACGGCACAAAAGACAGCAGATGCAACAGCAGACATTGCATAAGTCCAATTCCTACCCAGAAGCAAATTGTAGTCCAATGGAGCATCAATCACTTTGACTTCAATAGACATTGCTTTGCCAGCCAACTTAATCTCAAAAGCCGGCAGGATACCATGTGGACGAAAAGACCTTCCATTAAAAGCAGTAAGTAAATTGGTTGATGGGACCAGCTCTGGGGATCCAAGAGCTTTCCAACAGGCCAGGGACATAACACAAGTAGAGGCTCCCTCATCAACAACTGCTCGTCCAATGGTCTTACCACCATGGACAACATCTATCGATAGAGCTACATGGTAAGGGAGGCGAATTTTAACATCAGAGAGATGAAATTTCGCTATGAGGCTCGAAGAGTCCATGCTACCTAAAGCTGCTAAGAGGGAATCCCGCTGAGCGGGACAGCTCTGTAGCACCTCCAAAGCTGACATTGCACACGGAGTCTGAGCCAAGTCTTCAACCACAGAGTAGTTAGAAGCAGCTTGGGCATTTAGGTTATGCAAAGTCTTCTTAAAGACACCTTTGGGTATCTTTGGCATTATTTCCGCAGGTTTCTCTATAGTGAGAGGGTTGGAAGATTCGACTACAGATTTACCCTTCTCATCGGTCTCTTTCTCATAGTTTTTGTTCCTGGTTTGTAACAAAGTTGAGGATCTAACCATGTTGATATAATTGGGGTCAGGGGTAGCTTGAGTGCCCCCTGCTACGGTAGAAGCTGAAGCAGAATTCTACCCTTCGGGAAACGGATCCTTCAGGACAGCCGACGGTTGAGCTTGCAGCAGCTTCTGAGCTTGTTCCATGAGGGGACAAAGATGAGTAAGGTGGTCCCCTTGGCACAACTTACAAGGGAACTTGACTTTCTTCTTTTCCTTTTTGCCCCCATCAACATTGTTTGTGGGCTTTGGCTTGTTTTGATTTTGATTTCCATCTCCCTTTTTACCTTTCTTCTTCTTCCCGTCGGGCTGCTGATTTCCCTTCGAAGAGGTTTGTGCAAAAACATTTTCACTTTGGGAGGAGAGGGCAGCCTTTGCTGCCTCCGCCGTAGACTGTTTGACAGACAATTGGTGAAGTTGTTTTTTCAAAGACTCTACAGTGGGAGAGTTTACGGACCCAACCACACCATCGGTATGGGGTCCAGGCTTGGGTTTCTCAGCCTCATGTGAATGCCTTTGCTCCTCAGGGATAATTTCATATAGAATCCCAGACTATGAATAAATCAAGTCCAACTACTGGGCCCTGAGTATGGCTTCTTCTTCACTAGTCACTCCTGATGTGGAAACATCCTTAGATATGTATGGCAACAATGACTTAAGGAACCACTCTAATAAAAACTCAGGAGAGATGGTAGCTTTGATAAGACTCTTTCGCCTCCTCCACTCTTGGATATCCGAGATGTGGGTTGCCTTGTTTTGTCTGAAAGTGGACAACAAATCCGTTCTGAAATCGTAACGGACCGGAAGCTGAAAGTGACTGAGGAAAGCACTAACTAGGTCCCAGAAACTACTAAAAGTGGCAGAAGGTAGTTCAATGTACCATTTTGCCGCAGTGCCAGTTAAGGTCCTCTGGAGCAGCCTCAATCTCACTGAATCTTCATTCAATGAGTTGGAAGAACACCATAAATGGAAGGTGGTGGCATGAGCCCCAGGATCTTCACCATCCTTACCTTCGAACGTAGGGATGTCCGAGGGCAGTTTGGTGGGAACAGGTGGCCACAAAGGGTCATGCCTCATCGGGTCATTCATCAATTTGGATAAGTCTGGCAAGTTCAAAGTTGCCAGAAAAGGAAGTTTGGGCCTAACCGGTGTACCAGAAGTGCCAGCTTGGGTATTAGAGGGTCCAGCCCCCGAATGCCCATAGGTAAAGGTGGGGTTGCCCCCTGACACTGATTGTGAAGTGGGAAGGTTTCTTTGAAATGGATTCCATCCGTAGGCCATAGGATTTTGGGTGGGAGGTGCAGTGTACATGGTTCGGGCCATCCCCATAGAAGCTGGGGTCTGAAAGACTGGAGCAGGTATCCCTCCGCTAAACAAAGAGAAGGGAGAGCTCGAGTATGGAACCGAAATAGGGGTATGGAAGCTTTTCCCATAAGAGGTGTTTCCCCCAAACTGCACTCCTACATATGAAGTAGTTGGACCTACGTATGGACTGGATGGGGGGATATACCCCCCATTCCAAGGAAATCCTTGGACATAAGCCGAGGATCCTACCGGACCACTCTGAGTAGGGTAAGGGAAGGAAGAGGGAATGGTAGGTATACTGGGGATCCCAGCAACCGTGTTACTAGAAATACCTCCTATGTTGGAGTGAACCAGTGGTTGAACCACCCGGCTCGCTGGAGTCAAAGGTGTAGAAGGCAAACTAGATCTAGGGGCACTACCCGGGGGAGGTAGTACCCCTTCAACCGGAAGGGTTGGGGTAAACACAAAAGAACTCTCTTCCGCAGAAGACATGACTCTACTCAAAGGGACACCTACTACTGGTGAACTAAAAGGTCTAACTTGGACGATCACAGGATCGTTAAGATCAGTCAAGGGAGTGTTAAAATTTCTTGCAAACTCGTCAGTCTGCAATTATTCTATCTCGACTATGTCAAAATCAAAACGGTTAGCTATCAATTCTGGTTCACCAAGAACCTCACTTACTCCTACTGGTTCAAAAGAACCATCTGTGCCTAATCTCCGCCTTTGGGGTAAAGGTGGAGGCTCCAATGCAAGGAGAGGGGGAAGGTTTCTCAACCTTCTTGACCTTCTTACAAGTTGGTCCTCCAGAATTAAAAATTTGACTAATCACACCCTAAGGTCAACTAAGCACAAGCAAATCCACAGAGAATACACTAAAAAGATCCTAGAGTCTCAAGCAATCAAACCAGGGTATAAAGATATGCTTTCCTGAAGAAAGCTGATGAACGATTACTTGACGTCCTTGAGGGGTTCTCAGGCACAAGCGGAGGAATCACCCACCACCCTCCTGCACTTTCCACAAGGGTTACTTTCCAAGCCCGTTCAAGGTGAACCGGAAATAACCTTCCGGTTTACCTAGGTATGAACCCTAAAAGACAAGAGACTAAAGGCTACCTTGACAATACCAGCTGTCTGGGGGGACAGTCATCAGCCGAACTCGTACTCATGGGAAGGGTAGCTGAGCCCAAAACTCTGTCTAGAACAGAATCCCCAGATGCGTAAAAGTCCTGGGTTACATTCTGACAAGGATTTGGAGGGTTATCTCCTCTGTCCAAGCCTCCACGCGACCTAGTGCTTAACTCCCGTTTGAGAGGAGCTTCCCAGATACAGTGATAGAATCAAGGATTTACCTAAAGAACGGTCCACTACGTCTGATTTTATAAATTGTGGGAAGTTTACACTCCCTAGCCCACAAGTCTAGCCTAAGCTAGTAGGTGAAAGGCCCCTAAAAATAAAAACTTACTAGTAAATTTTAATTTATGCGTTTATTTTAAGGGTTGTTTCTTACTCAAGAGGAAATGGAAGTGATATACTGTATGGTGTTTTGACTCAGCAAGAAATAAATGAAAGTAAAGTGTATTCAAAGCAAACTACTACTATAAAACAAACTTCTTTTCATTTTTTCAAATATGTATTGATGAACTAAAGCATTGATAAGAGAAACTAAGCCTACGTTTTTGTAATTTTCTGAGATTATATATTTTAAAATGAAGCAAACACTACTTATGCAAAAATTACAATGCAAAAGACTAACTATGTTTTGTTTTCACTTTAAAAATTGCTCAAAGAAACTGCTATGCATCTACAATGCACTCTGTTTGAGTAAACTTGAAACTTATGAACTGTATACCAACTACAAACTGAAACAAACAGGTTGACAGAACCAACAGACCAGCAAGAGAAGCAGGCTGGGAACCCTAGCTTGGGTGCAAACAGTAAATAAACCAAGTAAAAAGACTCAATGGCTTTCAAAAAGCACTAAGATGTGATCACCTGAGGCAATCAAGCAAACTCTACAGCATTCTTAAAGAAAGTCTTCCTAGAAAACAAGGACTATAACAAGAAAAGACACAAGCAAACTCTTCTTTAAAAATCCAAATCTTCAGGAGTACTCGCGACTGTCTAACATTGCAACTCGTGAATGCTCGCGACTATGCAGTATAACAACCCACGAATGCAACTTTTTACTCGCGACTATTTAGTGGAACAACTCGCGAATGGGTTTAAAAATTTTCTCAAAAGCAAAGAAAAAAACCCTAAGACTTTCAAACACTGAAGTAAGCAAGAGCCGGGATAAAAAACCACAAACAGACTCACAAGCAAAACTGGTCAGGATAACAGAAATGACCTACAACAGTCTAGGATTCCCTAGCAAAGTCGCCAGTTCTGTTGTAAGGGATTATGCACCTAATAATCGTAGGTCGGGGGTTACCAACATTCTCAAACACTTGCAAACAATTGACTTCTAAAGTGTAGAATAGGAAATAGGAGGGTTAGAAGAACTTACTTGTTTAACGACGTTCGATCCTTGCTAGTCCTCTTCCGATCTGCTCCACTTCCAAAGTCTTCAAGGCTCACTCCTCTTTCACCTGTTCAGAGACAATATTCCAGATATAGCATGATTCATATATATATGTTAGCAGGTTAGATAAATCAAATATGACATATTGAAGCATAAACAATTATCAAACCAAGATATATGAGACAAATGTGGAAGAAGTAATCTCTTTATTATCAATAATGAGAAAGTTCAGAGTGCAACCAAATGTCTGAGACAAGGACTCCTCTGTCACCAAAGGATTCTGAGTTTCACTGCTCCAAAGAATTCTGTGAACAATCCACCAGCATAAATTTGCTCCCAAATGTAAGTCCCTACAACCCTCCCCAAGGCCTGTATTTATATGGGTGAAATAAGGCAGTTCTCGAAGGTTGGGGAATTTGTAGCAGTTAGGAAGATTAATTAAAATGACTTAACTAAACTCCCATTAGCGCGTGATTTTATATTTTCATGTTAAGAAGCACATTCGTGGGTATGTAGTAGAGCAAACCGCGAATGATTCGCGACTCTGTATAATCGCAACCCGCGAATACAATGATTCGCGACTTTCTGTAAAGGAGACTCGCGAATGATGCGCGAGTTGTCTAAAAGGAGAGTCGTGAATACATCCCAACATGGCAAAATGGAAAAGTAACTAGCTGGATGAAGGTAGAATGTATGTCATGACAAGCCAAGCTATAGTGTTAAGGGAAAACCTCTATCCATAAGTGTCCTTTTGTGTGCTGACATGAGGGATATCAGCACTCGAACGGAGAGGTGCCACTCAGGTGTATAACACCTACCGAGTTACAAATAAACCTTTCAAAGCATATAAAAATATTGGGAAGAATGCACACCTTTCTTTAGGTGGGAAACCATGAACTTAGGAAATGATATTCTATTAATATGCACACTTTGTGGTGGCATGGGGAATTTAATTAGAAAAATCAAGTTTTGGGGAAAATACCTTGTATAGTGCCCAAAGATATGAAAAAATTAACATACACATTATTGATTTATCCAAAACTAATAATAGGAAATAATTAGCTTGGCATGGGTTTAAAACCAAATTCAAGTTGAAAATATTGATAAAATACTATGGAGAAAGTGCAATATTTGACCACATATATTTGTAACCCAAGACAAGTGTCAAGCAATTGATTAACTAGTGGATAGACTAGACTGGAATGTATCAACTTCGATAAGCATAGCAATTACGTTTTTTTTCCAGTAAAGGAGAATAAGAGTTAGATAGTCAATTTGGTATTTGACTAGGTTGTGATTATTATATTATGTTATTATTATTATTTTCCACCATTATTAGCCACCATGGAAATAATTTCTAAACTTAATTTCTCTAATTCTCATTGTCATGGATGAGAAGATGAAAAGTGTCATGGCATATAACTTGGCAGTGTTTGAAGGCCAAATAAATTTTGTAGTATGTCATGTCTTTCGCTATACATGGTCCTAGAAATATGTTTAGTTATAATTCTACTCTATTAGGAGAATCAGGATTTTAATCACACGCCTTTCAAGAAGGATGTAAGTTACTTAGGATTCAATATGTAGGAGCCACACATTAGATATCTAAAATGAATTTATGCATTTATGTTGTAACATGTACTAATTCCACTAGGAAAGAGAGGAATATATTCCATTAACGAAAGAAGATTAAAGAGGAATCCATTTCCTCTATGAATGAAGCAATGATTGTAGGTATGTGAGTCCCAATAGACTATAAGAGACTATAAGATACATGTAACATCCACAAACCAATAGTGATCTTTCCTTGAGGAATTGATTAAAGCTATAGTCGTCGAGGAGCAATATGCAAGATAATGGTACCAACAATAAGAAAATTCTATGATTAGAAGGACGTTTTATACAATATTAGGTAGGAATCAAGAAATGATGTATTACTTCAAACACTAAAAATCCAAGAAAATGGAAACTAAATTTTTTCCCTTATGTCAATCAACAAGCTCAAGTTCTTAACATACAAGAGGGGTTGATCTACCTAGTCCAAATCCAGGAGGAGATGTCACTCTAAGGCACAACACATACACCACTACTGCAATAAACAATTCAATGCTATGTGGTCCCAAACATAAGGTCTCCCCACCCAAATCAACACCCCTAAAATTCAGTTAAGCAATGAATCCTCCATCAAGAGTTTCTTCTACATGAGCTTTGATGTTAGATAGTTGGAATTCCTGACTCTTGTGCTCCCCAAAAAGATACAACTAATCCCTATTAACCCCAAACACTCCTCAAATGAATAGCTATCCCCCCTTGTCACGTCCCCACCCCTCATACCGACGATGGAGAGGAAGCGACCAACACACACTGCTGTTTTCAAACTAGGCAATCTAGCCCCATGATCATAAACATAAAAATAAATTGCATTAATATAAAAACATACACAGATGCATAATGAAATCTATAGAGGAAGAAAACACATTTATTTCATTCATGCATTCATCATGTTCATTTTAATTCATAAACAATTCATTGAAGAGATTAAATACACAAGAATACTTATCTGGAAAAGAAGTTGGCCCGCAACTAGCTACGCCACTGCAATGTTCCACCCAACCATAGGCCAGTGTGATCATCAATCTCTCAACATCATTGCCACCCTTGAGCTAGGCATGATTCCACAAGGCACTAGGGAAATAACAGGCTCACACATATCCCAAAACCAAAACGTCCATAGTCAATCCAACACACCATTGGGTTTCACGGATTATCTAGCCAAGCCAATAAGAAATTGGGTTTTACAGACTGCTAAGAAAACTAGCCAACAACACATGGGTTCCTTGGAATTATCTAGCCAAGCAACACTTGCATCAAACACACAATCAACCCATTCAATCAAACATAGTCATACACAACTGTTGGATATGAACAAAACATTCCTGGGAACCAAAATGGAAATGGCAGTTGGGGCAAACAACCCAGCATGAGGAAATACATTTTTAGGAAACGTTCTGGGCTTCATAGAGGTAAAAATGGCCTCATAAAACCCACATAGTGTGGATCTATTCTCCCATCCGCTAGGCATTACCAAAAACAGGATTTTCAATTACAACTGGCACAATAAAATGGGGAAAACACCCCTCTGACAGAAATTCAATTTTCCACAGTCGATTATGGCCCTAACATGGCTAAAACAAACTCAACAACACCCAAAATTCATGGGTCTCTTCTCCCACTCACTGGAAACCCAAAAACGAGTTTCCCATCTTGGAGAAAATAGGAAAAATGCAGAGAAACGTGGAGGAGAACTCCTAGCTTTCTCACAAGCGAAAAAATGGCCTCCTCAAACCCCAAAATCGTGGCCCCTTCCTTCCCATTCACCCCAGCAACATCCAAAACACATTCTGAGTGTGGAGAAGGGAAGGAAACGATAGCCCAACCATGGAGGAGAGAGCTCAGTCTATTCCTGCTGCGTCAGGGAGCCAAAACTCCATGAGGATGGGTCAGAAATGAAATTCATGGGTGCATAATGGCTTGGGCATGCCTTCCCAGGATTTTACTTGCCCCACAAGTAAAAAACACACTTTCCAAAAATGGGTGACCTCCCAAATTCGAATCTAGCCTCCACGCCTTTCCCATCCCAAGGAGATAACTTCTTCAACCACTTTTAGAAAACTTTATGGGTTTTACCTTAGACATTTGGATTTTCCCCATAGGATCAAGGTTTGAATATTTCCCCCTCCCTATTTCTTATGAAATTATGCCCCCATCTCTTTAACTTTGTGGCACATAGCTAGTTGTAGTATTATTATTAATTTGGATTTTACATGATGTCTCAAAACACATTGTTCCTGGCTAGTACATAAACCATTGGCATCGATTTTAATCACCAAAACTTCAAACAATAAACCCATGGTGGGGCCTTTGCCTTGAGCTCCACACCATCATTTAATAAAATATTTACATCATATGCAATTTAATACCATGGGGTCAAAACTGGGGTGTTACACCCCCAAGAGCATAGAGCCAATCCCTCTCAACCCCATTAAATCCTCAAAATTTTTCATCCACCAGCATTGGCTCTTTCACATTTATTGAAAACCTTGATGAGAATAGTCCCCTCACTCGTCCTTAGCAACCAACTTCATCCCCAACTCGACATGAGACCCTCTCCTTTGTTCAAAATCAATACTTTATGTTCAACACCGATACTTTATTGTATTTGTGTTAAAGATAGTACAGTTGTGAGACCCATTCTCAGGGAGGATGGTACCCTGGTCAGTTAACTAGGGTAGAGTAAGACCTTAGAAGGTACCCTAGGCCCACTTGTAGTCTCTTAGGGTTCTTTTTCTGGGACCAAACATGTTGTTGCCATGGAAAAGACCCTAACATATGGTTGGGCCTCTATATGTCTCTAGGGTATTCTGGTCTCGGACTAGATAGTTTCTTGGACACAATGTCCAAGTAGATCCTATAGGTTGAGATAGAGACTTCCTGGTTTGGGACCAAGAAGATTCTTAGTTTGGGACCAAGCAGTTTCTGCAGATACATTCTTGGTCAAGTTGATCAAGATGACGATGTGTGATTTCCTCTCTCCTATTCGATTATTGATAGGTTGTTTCTCGAGGTATTGACCACCCCTTGATGAATTCACTAGAACCTAACCCTTAGGAGCAATAATAAGGACTAGAGGATCACATCATCTAGTTTGGATTTTCTCCTTATACAGTGATTATATATATATATGGAACACATGTGATAATATACCTTGAGAGAGAAATGATTAAATTCATTGGTCTTGTTGGTCCCATTCTGAGGGATATCTACCTTATTACTTGGTGCCATAGGATCACCAACATATTAGGGTGTGTCTTGTAGATATCAATGGTTTGGGAACATAAACAGGAGAATAAGGGTTAGTAGGAAAGGTACCTTTTTCAAGCAGCTAATCCCAGCTTTAGATCCCTTCTTCAAATGCTCCAAAGCTTTATGCTCTTTGATACCTGCAGCAAAGACTGGTGTTTCTCCACAGTATCTCTTATTGTTATATAAAGAAAACATGAACATATTACAACTGCATTTAGAAATAAATAACAATATAATCATGATTCATAACAACAAAAACATGCACTAAGACAAATATGGAAGAAAAACACTCTTTATTACTGAAGTTTAGGAAACATTACAACCCTGTCTGAGACAAGCCTTTTTCTGTAGAATAAGAAGTGATTCCTCCTTGCTCCGTTCTCCAAGAGATTTCTCTAGCATAACCTTGCTCTCAAACTTGCTTCCCTTATCCTCTACCCCTCCCCTCTATTTATACTTGCTAATGAGGAGAGGTTATGAGGCCTAGGATGGTTAGGGGAGTTAGGGAAGTTACCATTTCGAACACAACTTCCCTTAAACTAATCATCTTTTTATTTTTAAGTTTGTCTTAATGGAACTTGCAGGTATAAATAAGGAAACTTGCGAGTGAATCGTGACTTCTATACAAGAAACTCATGAGTGCAACTTTTTAGGGATAACTCACAGGTTTCATGTAGGATGACCCGCGAATGACCCATGAATGACCCGCGAATGACACGCGAGTTGTCACAAGAGGACCTGCGAGTGCAAGGAAAAAACATCTATAAATATTGGCAAAGATGAATGAATGAGTATGCATCAAGGCTTCAACTTCATCTATAATGTTAAGGCTAATTCAATCCACAATGTCCTTTTGTGTACCGACACATTTGGTGTCAATGCTCGGACATAGAAGTGTTGTTTGATGGTATAACATATGCCACCTAATGTGTGAGGTCAGAGGGTAGCAATGACCAAAATACATTACAAATATTTTTAAGTTGGAGGGACTCGGTATCAAGGTCACCCCAAAGTACCTGAAATAGACAAATAAAGGTCAATTACAAAATCATCACTCAGGATTCCATGTGGAACACTAGCTCCTTTACAAGATACATTTACATCATATAGTATGGTAAACAAGGCCAAGTATGTTTTACAGAGGTGGATCAAAGCCACATAAGTACAATGATAGATATTCAATAGCTGGAAATAGTGTCACAAATCATGGCACAATCTTACGCAACTTAGGTTATATAGGCTGTAGCCCAATATCTTAATCCAAATCCATAGAAACCACTACGAATCCTACCATGTGAATACATGAGTTGAAGTTGAACATAGAAGGATACCATCGGATTATCAGTTAAATATTTTTACTGACAAACAACGTAGAGGGGTCCACCAATATGAGATGTGGATCCTAAGGTACTATCTTTGAAACTCTAGGTTTTCTTCTGTAGGAGGTACTAATCGGAAGCCATTTTGCAAAGAGGAAGGAAATGAATCCTTCAACACATCACATGTGTAACTGTTAGAATGGATAAGGTAAGATGTACGTACGATGATCTCAGGGATGAAAATGATAAGGATCAGGGGGAACAGACAATGGATAATGATCCTTTAACAGTGAGCATGACACATAGATGACCCAAGGCAACTTTGAACTTTCAAATGGTACAACTAGACCTATCTACCATGTAGGAGACATGGACAGATTCCAAGTGTATCAGTACAAGTGGAGGAGTAATGACTCAAAGTGTTAGTTGAACTGGGAAGTGGAAAACTGAGACATGAGTATCGAGAGGCTCAAACTAGTGCTTTGTTCAGGGATGACTTACTGCCAGAACTTATAAATCAAAGAGTGTGTTTCCTTCCTTTCCTTTCTTGTTAAGTTTTAACGAGTCCAAGAAAGTCAACTCTAGTCCTTCTTCACTTTTAGAAAGCTTGAAGAAAAGAGAGAATAATGCTTGATATGTCATTGATCTATGGATTTCATGAGCCCGAATTAGTAAATACTCGTTCATGTTTTCATAGTTTTGAGAGTCTAAAAACTGCAAAGAAGGCTCTAGGGGGTGCTTTTTCATAAATTTAGTCTCATGAGTCCGAAAAGGTATAAAAAATCCAAAGGAGAACTCTATTAGCTTCTGAAGAAATAAGGTATACCTTTTTCGTACTGAATCAGAAAGGTCCGAAAAAGGGGTAAACTATCATCAAAACAACACTCCTTCAAAAGAAAGCATGTAACCTTAGTTTAATGAGTGTGAAGGAAGGAAAGATCACTCTGAAAGTTCCATTTATTTATGAGAATGGTACAAACAACAATAAACTCGGTGCTTTGTACTAGGGTTTAACGAGCATGGCAATAACATAAAGAATTCTCGAAATATTTTTCATGTTTAGGTCCAAAGCATGAAAAAGAGAAAAGTAAGCTCAACCAAGTTCCTTTTCTATAAGTTTAGTCCTCTAGGCCCGAAAAAGAAATAAATCTATAACTGAAGATACTCTTCTAGATTCATAAGAAAATAGAGTATTCCTTTTTCGTAAGTAATCCATAGGGTCCTGGAAAAGGGTTAAAGTTATACAGATATGGGTGATCCTTCATTTCCTTTAACAAGTCCAAAAGAACAAGCAACTCGGCTATCTAGTCATATTTAAGGAGTCAAACTAGGGATTAAATATAAATCCATAGGGCAAGAGCCTTATAATCAAGGGTAGTTGAGTAAAAGATACAAAATGAGGCTCATTTTTGTGTGAAAAACAACTGTGAAGGCTCCCGCAACCTAGGAAAAATGAATATGGGTACCAAAAACGACAAGATGTTTTCTAACTAGGGTAACCCATGTGAGGTAGGATCTAACCATGGAATAACAACGTGTTTAAAGGGTAAGAAGTGGCTGGAAATCACAGTCCATGGATAAAAAGGAGATTCTAAGTCTCATGAGGGGATAATTTATAAGTGCAAGATGCAAAAGAGAACCAAATCCTATATTATATGTTAAAAAAACATACTCCAAATTCATCCATAAGCTATAATATATAGGTAAAACAATTATCATTTGTTCAAATGACAAAAAATGACCAAAACTATATAAAAGTAGGTAAAAATTTTGAAATTTTTACTATAAATAGTGAAAATTAGTTTAAAAACTTTACATTTTATTTTTACCACTATTAGTGCAATTTTTATCTCTAATATTTAAATGGTTCGTGTGATCAACCCAGTGGACGATTTTCTAATCCGCAAGTTGTAGGTAACTCACGTCTCCATCTTCTTTGATTTTATGCTTTCAAATTCTAATTTTCATGCTTGTTGATGTTTTTGGCATACTTAAGGGAACCATGTAGCACTTGCAGGTGGCCCACTATAAATTTACGAGTTCACGAAGTAATCACAGGTTTGAAGTGAGGAACCCATGAGTGACACGTGTTGTCCTTAGTGGACAGTTGTGACTGCTACAGAATAAAGGATTTTGATCAATCTAATGGCAAAATGTTTAATGTGAAGGCCAAAATGGTTATAGAGTGGAGGGAAAGGGAGAAAAAATATATGGGCAAGCTAGAAATGGGGGATCTGATGACACTTAATGCCCCTCCGGAGCTGCGGGTTGTTGAAATTTTACCGCACTTCAAACATGCCCAAGTTCGACTACTAGAGACAATGGTACGGTTATGGGATCATGAGCTTGGCATGTTGCGCTTTAGGGGGAGGCCTTAGATCTTATTGCAGAGGATATATACTTTGTTACCAAATTTTTTCATCGAGGGGAACCCATGAAATTAGGTGGAAATGGCCGTGGATTGATCCCCTTAGTGTACAAGTCTATGTAGACACATATTTCTTACCTAACACACGAGAATCAGGGACACAAATCCCAATTGCACAGATCACCAGTTTCCATTTGAAAGTGCTTGTGAGAACTGTTGTTAGAGTGGTGGGGTTTTTCGCATTTCTTTTAGCTACACGGACCCACATACATATACCAGTGGAGTGTCTTCGAGGTGTGGTCTTTGACTGGCGTTTGGGATTGGTCTGATCATAAAAAACAACTTTCAGATTGCAGGACAGGGAAGAATAAGAACTTCAGCTATGTGAGTATCTTGATTCCTTTATTCTTTGAGAGAGTGCCTACGTTGAGCCCCACAGTTACACTTCCACCCTCCCCTCCTCGTGAGCCTAGACTTACGCATTGGGGGGATGTATTCCTACGCCAAGGTGGTGGTGATCTCCAAGGTGGCTATGATGATGATTTCTATGTGTGGTGGAGCTGTCAGGTTCCTACTCTAGAGTAGTTCCCATATGCAGGTTTGGACTTTTGTGGAGATCGCAATTTAGTTCTTCTCCAAGAAAAGCATGGGGAAACATGGGTGAGTTTTTAATTTTTCAAATATTTAAATTTTTATCAATTTTTGTTCATAAGTTTATATACATATGTAGTTCATTCGAGTTTGACTTGTCTTTTATGATATGAAGATATTGGGCCTGTCTGGCCATACGAACATCCTAGGACTTACATACAACCAATAGATGAAGTCGGAGATGAATCTATGTTTCGTATAGTGTAGGGAAATCTAGCCATGCTTTCCCATGATGTACCGACATTGAGGATGGAGTGTATTCCTATCACCATGGAGGAGCAGATTGAGGTAACACACTTTGTCCAAAGGAAAGTGTGATGATGGAAAAAGGCTTGAAACCACTGATCCAAGTCCAAAATCAACTTCATAACTTGGGGAATGGAGGAAAGTTCTGATGTTTTATTCTCAGTATATGATGATGATGAGAAATATGTATAACATAATGCCCCCTAAAGAATGAGGCTAGAGGGATAGGATAGGTGAAGGCTTTGTCAGAACAAGTTATTACTTCGAGGCAAGATTTTACTGATCAGAGATCTTCAACAACCTGGCTCATTCTGCAATACATCAACACTTTAATTTAGATCTATATGACTCTCATCCTGGATACAGACCAATAAAAATCAGATCCATGTGAGTTACAGATAAACATGGCTACTAGAATACAACGTAGATCCATGTGAAGAAGACTCGAAATTGGACATAGCTACCAGAGATACAATGTAGATCTATGTCATACAAACACAAATTTGAGCACAACCATGACCATATAAATATGGATCCATGCTAGGACTCATACAAATACTGCATTGCAACCTGGGAAAAGCAATGAGTTCTTTAATAGGTACCCAGGGTCTTCATCTCATCTTCAACAAAATACGATTCTATCCATGTGATTACAAAGTCTTGATGTTGAACATGGTAAAAACCACTTGATTACCGGTCAATGATGAGAATCGTTAACAAGTGCGAGGGGGATCACCATTGATGTTGATGATTCCTAAGGTGCCCTAGTACATTCATACGAATGTGAATAGATGATTTGATGTTGAACACTCAATTGAATATTTTGATCAAAGGTCAATGATGTAAACCTATTGTCAAAAATGATAAAATATTTCATTGATGCATACAGATCTCAAGGTACTACTTTGTTTCTAATACTAATTCCTGGATGATGAGCTAAAATCGATAGGAATAGTCTCGTTGAAGGAGGTCCATGATGAATCCCACATTAACAACACAAAACTTGGAACAAAGTTCTGGAATTTGAGTATGATGTAACCATAATACTGACTCAAAGGTAACTAACACAAAGGTAGTTTTGACTGCAGATACAAAATCTCAACATGATTTTCCTTTGAAAATAGGGTGGCACGACTGAAGACTTGGTAGCATTGAATCGACAAGACGGACACCAAGACATAATGGGACGATGGACGATGCATTCTTTGAAAGACTCATAGGAGTGAGATGTCTCATGAAATTGGATCGACTCGGAAGCAAGCTGAATACCCAATTGACTGGATGAAATGCAGACAAGTGCCATGTTCAAAGCTTCCTACAAACTATCATTATTGCAAATGAAATGTGGTTCCTTTCCCTTACTTTCCCCATCATGATTGATGAGTGCATCTTTTCATTTTTATGATTTCAAAGAGGGTAACAAACACTCATTGTAGCTTATCATAAAGATAATTCCATTCTCACATGTTTTACGAACCTAGAAAAGGAGGGATTCGTTCCCAAAAGAGGGTCTCTCAGTGTTTAGTTTAACAAGTCCATTGAAAGTAAACTCGGTATCGTTCACATTTAGAGAGTCTGAATGAAACGGAATAAGACTCTAGAAGGTCCTTTTTCATATGATTTAGTCTCTGATGTCCGAAAAAGTGTAAAATAATAACTTAGAGAACTCTTCTAGTTAATCACTAGAGTATTCCTTTTTTGTAACTTAGTCAATTTGAACCGAAAAAGGGGTAAACTATCGTCGAAAAGATGACCCTGCAGGTCCTTCTATGAGCGTGAAGAAGACAAGTTCACTCAGTAATGTTTTCACATTTTAGGAGTTTGAAAAGAGCTTAAAGAATACTCCATTAGGGTTTTTTTTCATGAAAAAGGGTTTAATGAGCCTGAAAAAGAGTAAAATTTGACTCAAAAATTTAGTACTTGATTTAACGAGCACGACCAAAATTTCGAAAAAAACGCTCCGAACCTTTTTCATGTTTGAATCCAGAGGACTAAAAAGCGATAATGTAAGCTCAAACCATTTTTCATGTTTTAACCTGAGCACGAAAAATGAAAAGTAAGCTCAACACCATCTTACTGTTTTTAACGAGCTCGAAGATATGTTGGAAGAATTCTCAGGGTATCTGATTCATTTTTAATGAGCTTACAACAGAGAATGAACTGTGCTCAAAATGAGTCTTTTCAACAATATTTTCCCAACATGATGTCCAGAGTTTGGTACTTTCCCCCAGTAAAAACTATCCAGTGGTTCAACTTAAACATAGAGAGGTTGAATACATGCCCCCCAAGATTTGTTTGGTCTACCTACTCTTTTTCCTTCACCAAACTTAAAACTCTGGGCTACTACCAAGAAAAGGTTCACCAGAGACCAAGGAAGAAAAAGTATCTAACGGTAGATGAAATGAAGGTTCTAGTCCTAAAAAGGTTGGAAGCCTCGCTTGAAAGGGATGACCTGTTTTATTTTTACACAGGCTTAAAACAGAAAAGAACTATGCTTAAAACATGGTTTCATTTTTATGCAAGCATGAAACCAAAAGGTAAACTTTCCTTGAAAAATCCTATTTCATTTTTTTAATGAGCTTTACATAGAAAGGGAACTTATATGCTCAGGAATGGCTTCATTTTTATGCAAGCTTGAAACCAAAAGGTAAACTATGCTTGAGGAGTGGTTTTCTTTTTAACGAGCTTGAATCCAGAAGTAAAAGATGTTCAAGGCCAATTTTTAGTTTTTAATGAGCTTAAAACTAGAAATAAACTATGCTCAAAGTCACTTGTTTCATTTTTTAACGAGCTTGACATAGAAATGGAACTATGCTCATCGACATCTATTTCATTTTTTAACAAGCTTGACATAGAAAGGGAATTATGCTCGCAACTTGTTTCATTTTTTAACGAGCTTGAAATAGAAACAGAACTATGCTCTAAAACTTGTTTCATTTTTTAACAAGCTTGACATAGAATCAGAACTATGGTCTCAAAAATTTGTTTCATTTTTTAACGAGCTTGACACAGAAAAGGAACTCTACTCGCCCAAGTTCTTAGACAACATGATGTCCAGAGGTTGGTTGGTTTCCCCCATTACATAAAAAAATCTAGCGGCTTAACTCCAATATGATGTCCATAGACTAGAGACATGCCCCCCAAGCTTCCCCATGATGGAAAGAAGCTATCGGTTTACAAACAACTGAACTAGGGCATGATAATCAAAGTCAAGAGACATGACCAATGAAGGGGATGGAACCAAAATAACATGAGGTACATTCAGGGAAGTCTGATGACTAGGATTCATACGATGATCAGGTTTAACAAAATAAATTTGATCAATGGTCACAATCTTCCCATTATGGGGAAAATGCATCACTCGAAAGAGTGTGGAAACTACAACTTTCATAGTGTAAACATAATATCATCTAAGAAGCAGATTAAAATATAAGGAACCTTGGACTACCATAACATCAATGCAAACAGTTTTCCCTCCTAAGGTGATAGGTAAATGAGGAAGGATCCCTAAAGGTGTAGTAGGTATTCTATTAAAATCTAGTATCTGGTCGAAAAATGGCACAAGCTGAGGAGAACCTAAATATTTCCAAGCAGTTGAGGATATAATACTAACAAAAGCGCCCTCATCAACAATAGTGTGAAGCATGTTCCCAGAAGTAACTTGCACACATATCTAGAAAGGAACACTCAAAGGAATACGAGATTTGGTTAGATTACTCCAATCAAAGGAAATAACCTCAGTACTTGGAGAGGTCTTTGTTGAAATAGACAGAATTTTCCCTTGTTTAGAACAATCATAACTGACCATGAAAACTTCAAATGCTTTCATTTCAATCTCAACATGAAGAGAGGGACAAGACGAAGAATGTGTCAAAGTGACTACTTCAGTATTAACACTCTTGGGTGGAGAAGACATCAACTCAACCACTTTAACTTCACTTTGTAAAGGAAGAGTGGGATCAACTACAGATGAAACCGAATTGACCACTTGTTCAACCAGTGGGGGGTTAAGAGACAACTTGCGATAACCTGTTGGAATTTGTTGACGAGGAACATTAATATATTCCACAACTTTGAACCTTCATCCATGAGAGGACAAAGGTAAGTAAGGTGCATGTCCTTACACAACAAGTAAGGATTTATGAATTTTCCTTTCCAAGTTTAATCACAAATTCATTGGTTGATGGGGTATCATTAGTATGACAACCAGAGGCTGATGAAACAGGGTGTTGGGAGTCACTAGACCACACTTCCAAAACTTGGGAAATACCAAGGAAATCCTTTAGAAGGTGATCACCCCTACAAATCCTGCAAGGGAATTTTGGCTTATGAGTAGTTTTGGTAGGGATTCCAACACTCTCACTAGAAAGAGTAGTTGGTTGGGACTCGGTCAGTGGTATTCCTTTCTTCTTCTTAATATTCCATTTCTTCTTCTTCTTATGCACCTAATTACTAGTACTACAACTTTCAACAGGCGAAGAGGGAGAAAGGGAAGAAGACAACATCTGGTGAAGAAGATGGAGGATTCACAAGAGGTTGGTGTTCTTGTGAAGGAGAATTAACATCCGAGACACAAGCTGGGGTTGTAATCATTGGGATATATAATAACCATATAGGTAATCCTATAGTCAATTCGAGAAGACTCAAAGTGGCCATGTGAGCAGGACCAACATTTCCAAATGAAAAAAAAACAAAAGGTTCCCCTTTAGAAGGGGCATCTTGGTTGGTAGTAACAAAATGCATAGGCATAGTTATATAACAAATTTATCTCTCTTTCTAAGACTTTTAACTGTACAGGAAACAAGCACTACTCAATCTAAAGAAACAAGCAAACATGTGAAAGGAGTGGATAAAAAGTCAAGATCCTCATGAGATTGTCGAATCACCACAACTCGCTATATATCGCAGGGTCCAACAGTAGAGCGCGACAAGGAGGATTGAGACCATACTCTTTCCTAAATACTCAAATACCAAGACATTACATGCATAGTAATCTCCCCAAGTGTTTTTATCATTGTATTGCGGCGATAAGACAGTCAAAGGGCTATGCTCATATGGTCTCAGGATCCCTAAAAGTGTCTCCCTATATACACAATGTACATGGGAGATCCACTCTATATTAGTGTTGTCTAAAGCCCAACCATTTGAAAGGGGCCTTTTGATATACAAATGAGTGCGTGAAGTACCCTTCTATATACCTGCAGGGTACATGAACGGTCATTCGATATACCAGCAGTATGTGGAAGAACTGCACGATCCTCAGGATGTAGTGTAGGTAAATAATGATAGCTCCTACGTTTAAAGACGCTAAAACACATATCTAACCTAACACACAAGTTGCTAAATATTTTAAACGTAAACTAGAGCTTAATTTTATGTTGTATGGTTAAGTGAATGCATGGAAAGTTGGACCTAACTCAAAAATATGTAGATATGAGTATGCAAGTCTTTTCTTTCAATGAAAACTATATATGGAAAGGAGAGAGATCTTTCTTTTGCCGAATAAAAGATTAAAATATAAACACAATCTTTCAATCACCCACACAATTCAATGCTCAAATTATAAAGAACTCAAACCAAAACCAAAACATGCACATGAAAATGGAATGCAAATTTTGCAATTCCGATGAATAATATCTACAGAAAGGAGAAAGAGATTTCAAGCAAAGAAATGAATGTAACATCCAATGCAAGAAACACAAACTTTTCTTTGAATGCAAAGAGCATATATATCAAAGAGACTACAAAATATACGATTCCTCCCCCCTTTCCATGAGGGGGGATTTTTTTTCAAAAATACACCTCATTTTCCTCAAAAAGTAAGCCAAAAACACTCAGAAATCAAAATACAAATGCCAAGCTTGGAAATTACGTTGGGATTAAAAACCCTAGCTAGCACCACTATTTGAAAGTAGAGTACAAAGTGTTACTGCTCTTCCACCACCTTTTTCCAACATGAACAAAGTGTTGGTACCGCTCCTTGTCCTCTAGATTTGTGTGGTGGCACCACTAGTTTCCTCTATAGAAAGTGCGGCAGACGCTCTTGGTACACTACCCAAGCGTGATGGTGCTTGCAAGTTCCAAAAAAAGACACAAGGTGAAAAAGAAAATGTTAGAGCTCAATTTTACTTGCATCAAATGATAGTAAAAATCCAAGAAATCAAGCATATGAGGCAGATATGGACAGATCTAAGCAGCCCTGGTCAATCTCGAGTCAAATCCAACTAAACAACTAGTAAATATGATCAATGAAGAAAATGAAGTTTGAATAAAAGGAGATAACTAAGAACTAAGAAATATCAGAAGTTCGAAACACACTCCCTAGTATGGTCACCATATTTGTTGCTGGAAATTCTCACCTTCTGCGGATAGAAGTTGTTTCCCTAGCTGAAGTCCTTAGAGCTAAAACAAATAAGTTACAACAATGAGAAGCACTTCCCCTAATATTTATAGATTCTTGGAATGGATTCTTTTACCTGTCCTACAATGTGATGTGCAGTCCTTTGGAAAGCTATATCTCCAATGGTTTACCTACATGAAGCACATACAAGATCAAAGAACCAAGTACAATCTAAAATCCTATGTTGATGACTAAGGAATTCAATAATAAAACAAGTGATCAGTACACAATATGATTTATGGGAAATGAACTTTCATTGCATTAATTGAATAAGAGAGAGAGATTACAACCAAGACCCTTAGTGTTGAGAATTTTCTTCTCAAGCAAGATCTTGCCTCCAAATATTCAAACTTGTCCACCTAGTGCCCACTCTCCTTGGCTAGATTTGGCCAGAATTTTGTGACTGTAGCATAATATTCCTCCCTTTACCCATGGGGCGTGAGCCACTACTTATAGCAATGCAAGGATAGGAATGGTTTAGATTCTCATGGGTGAGGTGGAGGGGAGATCCTACAAGGAGGGATCTTGAGTCCAGGTGGTCCAAGGGTATAGGTATGAGGTTTCCATGAAGCTAATATTCGAGAAGCTTCGTGAAAATTTTATTTTTATATTTAAAACTTGAGCACCTCTCTCTGTCAATTATGACAGAGTGTTACCTATATAGAATTGCTCATTGTACAAATGCATGTGGTAGTGGAACCACTTTTTGTGAATGTAAAACAAGCGTTACACATTGAGGTAACACACTTTTTCCACAAGGAAAGTGCGGTGGTGGAAAAAGGCTTGAAATCATTGATCCAAGTCCAAACTCACTTCATAACTTGGGGAATGGAGGCAAGTTATGATTTTTTGTTATGAGTATATGATGGTGACGAGAAATATGTATAACAATCTTTTGGTTCACATCCAACTAATGTATGTTTATCTTCTTATTCATTGTAAATCCAAAATGGTGTTTTTCAGATCTGATCTATATCCTTCTTTTGTATCTGATCCAAAGTATGTCTTACCATCATTGACAACATCATCCTCCTTGTACTAGAAGCTAGTAAAATAGGGATCCACTTGTGCATCTACTTTAGTTCCCTTAGGTTCTACTAACCCCACTCCTTGGCACACACTATTAGTCATACATGTAATCTTTACTTCATTTTCTTGGCAGTAGGGGTCCTTGAAAAACTTCTTTATCTCAAGGTAGCAGTAATCTCAGAAATATAAGACCTCATTTATCTCTTATTTTAAAGCATAGTATTCCATGAAATACCAGAAGGATTCCTTAGAGTTATTTCCACCGAACATTTGACCAAAAACACTTGTAGATTTATTCCATATGAATTAGTCATATGCTGAAAGACATAAGTCATCAACATCATCCCTAATGAATCTACATGAGGAACTGCATGAGGGATCTTCATAGTCTTCTTCTTCATACTTCCAAATGTCTTTTTCAATCACTGGTAGGAGCCTCATAGCTGCAAATTGATTAGGAAATATACAATATTTCTTCACTGAGAGATTACTTTCCACAAGGGTGGAGGAAAGTGTTGTGATACCACTATAATGTTCCTGAATCAAAATTCAGGCTCATTAACACTATGCAATAAATTTTAAAACAAACTTTAAGACAACTAGATGACAAGAGGGCCAACTAGCAAGATGAGGAGGGAGTAACTAGGATTTGATTGTGAGATCAATAAGGAAGGGAAGGATATTGATTGTTTAGGTTCCTAAGCACCTATATGTTGGGACCATTCAGGTTTCAAACATCAACCAGGATGAATTCTACTACCAGGCCTCTGGGAGTCCCAACCGGTGCAAAAAAAAAGCCTTTACAAGAGGTTTCCAAGCAAAAAATGGATAAGAGAATATTGGGAAGATTGTAGAAATCTGTCATGAAAGTATATTTAATTATTTGTAGTTTTATATAGATTAGGGATATTACATTATGTGAATCTAATCTTTGAAACTGAGTGATGAGCCTTAGTCCCCTTGGGTGATGTTCCCCAAGTCTCCCTTCCCTTCCCTTCCCTTCTCTTCTTTTAGTCAGTGCAGATCACACAAAGGCCAAGGAGAAGCCATCTAAGATTCAAATCAAGCTTTAATAGTGGGATTCAACCATTAATTGTGGAAATTTAACCCAGGTGTTAGAACAATTACACTCACAACAATTGCCAATTACACATGCAAATTACTCACAAAGGAGACTGAATAATGGAGCAGAACACTAATCTGTATTGAATAAGTGTACAATAGCCAACCCTATAAAGTCATAGGCTGCCACAATAAATAATTACATGAGATATTCGAATGCATAAGGATGCCATTCGAATTTGGTCAAAAGCAGGCTTACTAAATCTAAGCAAATCCCCCATAGGTGCATAAAGAAGTTTCCAAAACTGTCTAGGAGCTCACGAATTGGAAAAATCAATTAGGAAAGCTAATAGGTGATGGAAGGACAAATCATACATTATTTTCTTAGGATAAAAGGGTGGAGTATGATGAGGACAAAAAACAAGTTAACTTCACCTAGTCAAACTTTCCCAATTGCCTTAAAACTCAGAAAAAGCAGGCAATAAAGTAGAAAAAGCAAACCTGTGCTAGGGAGGCCAGGAATAAAGAATATTTGATTCCAAGTGGTTTCCCAAGTGCTCCATGACTCAAATTTATCAAGTTTTACCACTATGGATGTGTGGAGGACAACTTGCATAAGGCGGAATATGGAAACTAGGCAAATAAGACAAAAATTGGATTAATTAATGTCAAAGGTATCTAACTATGGGTTCATTATTCTAACACCCCCCATTAAGCCTGAATTATGAGTAAAATATCATAAAATTATAGGGCCTAGCAACAAGGCTTAGTCACCCTTTACATACTGCATGTCCATTTAACCAAGGAAAGAGGCAAAAACCCAGTGGGAAAAATCCTCCCTCAAACATGGACAGTAAAACAAAATTTGAAAATATTTTCATCACTCATGCTTCATAGCATGATCAGCAATCCCCAGCAGTGATTTGAGATTGTTGAATGTCTTCTCACAAAAAACTTTGGTGAAGATATCTGCTACTTGTTCTGAAGATGAACAGAAGAGTAGGTGAATGGTGCCATCATGCACAAGTTGTCTGATGTAGTGCATATGGATATCAATGTGTTTGGTTCTCTGCTTATAAAATGGATAATTGTAGATTCAAATGGTACTCTAATTATCATAGCAGATAGTATTTGAGTATTCTGATTCGAATCCACACTCACCAAGTAACCCCTGCAACCATAAACATTGAGTTGCTGCATTTACAACTCCTCTGTACTCTGCTTCTGTAGATGAGAGTACAATGGCACTCTGTTTCTTGCTTGACCAACTGATTGGCCCTTCAGCAAGCATGAACACAAATCCTAATGTTGAATTTTGATATGTGTTGTCACCTACCCAATCACTGTCAGTAAACCCAATCAATTCAAGATCATATTTAGCTTTGTAGAAGATCCCATGAGTCCTTGTTCCCTAAACAAAGTTAAGGATCCTTTTGGCTGCTCTCCAATGGATCTCATGAGGCTGATCCATGTATCTTGAATCCACACTTACTGCATAAGAAATATCAGTTCTAGTATGTGTAAGATACAGCAAACATCCAATCAATTGCCTATACAGTGTATTGTTTACCATAGGTGAAGAATCAGCTTCTTCAAGCTTAACTCCTGAAAGGAAAGGAGTCTTGCTTGGCTTGCAATCATTCATTTTGAATTTGTTCAGAAAATCCAAGGCATACTTGGACTGATGTACCTTGATTCCTTATTTTGTTTGAGCAATCTCGAGCCCCAATAATTGGCTCAATAAGCCCAAATCAGTCATTGAGAAGGCATGGTTCATTGCATCCTTCAAGGAGGCAATTTCATCCTTTGAACTTCATGTAATGAGAAGGTCATAAAAATACAAAACAATGATCATTAATGAACCATGAATCAGCTTCAAATATACATTTGGATCTGACTTGCATCGAACAAAATTCAGTGATAGCAGAAAGCTATCAGTCTTGGCATACTAAGCCCTAGGGGCTTGCTTAAGCCCATACAATGACTTCTTTAGCCTGCACACAAGAGATGGGTTAGTAGCAAATCCTTGAGGCTGCTGCATGTAAATATATTCAGTGAGATCTCCATTTAGGAAAGCACACTTCACATCCATGTGGTGTACCTCCCACTACTTTGAAGCTGCAATGGCTAAAGCTAGCTTGATGGAGTCCATCTTTGCCACTGGTGCAAAGGTCTCATTGTAGTATATGCCATGTACCTATGAGTATCCCTTGGATACCAATATAGAATTGTATTTCAGAGGTGAACTATCAGCAGCAAATTTGGTTTTGTAAGCCCACTTACACTGAACTAGCTTCCTCCCTGGGGAAAGATCAACCAGCTCCCAAGTGTTGTTCTTCTGGAGTGAGCTGAACTCTTCTTCCATGGCTGTTTGCCATCTTGGATAATTTGCTGCATCTTCATATTTTTGTGAATCTGATTCAACCATCAGATACCATTTCTCTGCAAACATAGGATCTTTCATGCACAGAGCATTCTCAAACTAAGATCTAGTCCTCCTAGGATCATTAGGATTTCCAGCTAGTTCTCCAGCTGCATGAATGGTCTTTTCTGCCCATTTTGGTCTTGTAGGACTGTTAGGACCTGCAATTAAATCATAATTATCAGACATATCAGAATCATCATGTTCAACTATCTCTTCACTTACATTCAAAGGTTCTGGTGGTGAAGAGGATTCTCCAACTTCCACTTCTGCTAGGGGCTCTTCTTGAAACTGAACACACCTTTCAATGAAGGATATGTTTGTGCTAAAATTGATCAAATTGTACCTTTTTGAATATTTAGAGTTCTCAACCAATATACACTCTTGGATTTGGGGCTGCAAAGCCTTCCTCTTTTCTGTTGGAATTCTAGCCCAAGCCCTTGAGCCAAAAATCCTGAAATGGGTCACATCTGGCTTGTGCCCACTCCATGCTTCGAAACAAGTCATACCATCAAGATGTTTATGAGGAAACCTATTCTGGATATAGGCTGCACATTTTATAGCTTCAGCCCAAAACTTTGGTGGCAAAGTCTTAGCCTCCATCATGCAGGTTGCCATCTCTTTCAGTGATCTGTTCTTCCTCTCAGCAACACCATTCTGCTGTGGTGTGTAAGGGATAGAATGTTGCATCTGAATACCTGCATCTACACAATATTGAATGAAATCAGACTTGACATACTCACCATCATTGTCATATCTTAGGACCTTGAGTTTCCTCCCAGACTGGCTTTCAACCAAAGCCTTAAAGACTTTGAAGTGACCAAAACCTTCAGACTTGTGTTTTAGGAAGTAAACCCAGCAATACCTGGAAAAGTCATCTATGAATGTCAATGCATATTTGGCCTAACTCATTGACATATGAGGAAATGGGCCAGCAACATCACTATGGATCAACTCAAGAGGTTCTCTCATGACTAGATTTCTCAAATTTATGCTCTGGGTGTTTTCCTAAGATGCAACCTTGACATACTCCTGTGGAAAACTTAATATTTGGTAACCCTATGACCATTTCTCTTTCACTAAGATCAGAAAGATACTTGTAATTTAGGTGGCCAAATCTTTCATGCCAAATCTTGCTTGCCTCATTAGCATGAATCAGAAGAGCAGAGGGGTTTGAGTAGGGTAGGAAGTGTGAGAACATGTACACCTTCGAAGTGTGATTTGCAACTCCTTTTGCAATGACTTTACCACTTGAGATATCTATGATCTCAACTTCATCAGGGGAGAATATGACCTTCTTTGGAGACCTTGTGTGGGTCATCTGATACACTGATAAGAGGTTAGAGGCAAGACATGGAACATATAATACATTGTTGAACTTACCATGGTCAAGATCAATCCTCCCTTTGCCCAAACTTTCAGTGAGAGAGTCATCTCTCAGTACAATTGGTGGACCTTTCGACATGTCAAGTGAGGTGAATGCCTCTTTGGTTGAAACCATATGTCTTGAAGCTCCAAAATCAATGATGAAACTAGGTGAGCTTGATGTGCTAGCAACCAATGCATGAACTCTCTCTCTATCTTTTGAATTTGATCCTCCTTCCCTCTTCTTTGAGCTGTCTGGAAGGAAGATGCCATTCTTCTCCAGGAGTTGGTTCAGCATGTCTATTTGCTTCTTCATGCAGGAGCTTTCAGAATGATTGCCCTTACTGCAGTATGCGCACTTGCTCATTTCTCCTTTGTTCTTCTTCTTCTGGGTGTTCTTCTTGGAACCTTGAGGCTCCTCTGGAGACTTGTTCTTGTCTCTCTTTTGCTCAGGTGGCTTCTTAGATTTGTTCTTTCTTTTTGAATCCACCCTCGAATCTCTAGCAACCAGAGCTTGGTCTTTGGAAGGTTTGATGGTGCCCATCATCACCAATTTATCTTGTTCTTGTGTGAGAGATTCCATGAATTTTGCAAGGCTAGGCATTTTCCAGGCTCGAGTTGTCAACTTTGTGGCATAGAAGGTTGAAACAAACACTGAATAGTCAGGGCCAAGCTTTGAGAGTATGGCCAAAACTAGTTGCTGATCCTTCTTTTCGATCCCGCATTGTTTTAGCTGCAAAAAAAGTGCTTTGAAGTTGGAAAAATAGAGTTGCAGGGATTCAAAGCTATTGGGACTCAGGGAAATCAATTCATTTTCAATTTTATGTCACCTCATCTCATCTATCTTACCAAAAATCTCAACAATATTCTCCCATACTTCATTTGGTGATGTCAATCCATCAAGATGGAAAAGGAGGTCTTTGGATATGCTCAGACACAGGAGACCATAGGCCTCATCCCTCTTGTTGTGCCATTTAATCTTCTCTGCAGCTGCATTGGGCTTTGCTTCTATTGCCATAGTCACTCTCAACAGTATCTCCATCTCTGCTTTCCATTCAAAGAAGTTAAATGGAGTCAAGATGATCTTCTAAGATTGATCCATAGCTCAGAAATTGTCCCTTCCATCAGCAGAATGCTCCCAATCAATGATGTCGAACCCACAATAACAAATTGGAAGGAGATAAATAGATCTACAAAGGCTCTGATACCATGTGGAAATTGAACCCAGGTGTTAGAACAATTACACTCACAACAATTGCCAAGTACACATGCAAATTACTCATAAAGGAGACTGAATAATGGAGCAGAACACTAATCTATATTGAATAAGTGTACAATAGCCAACCCTGTGAAGTCATAGGCTGCCACAATAAATAATTACATGAGATATTCGAATGCATAAGGATTCCATTCAAATTTGGTCAAAAGAAAGCTTACTAAATCTAAGCAAATCCCCCATAGGTGCATAAAGCAGTTTCCAAAACTGTCTAGGAGCTCATGAATTGGAAAAATCAAGTAGGCAAGCTAAAAGGTGATGGAAGGACAACTCATGCATGCTTTTATTAGGAGAAAAGGGTGGAGGATGATGAGGACAAAAAACAAGTTAACTTCACCTAGTCAAACTTTCCCAATTGCCTTAAAACACAGAAAAAGCAGGCAATAAAGCAGAAAAAGCAGACATGTGCTAGGGAGGCCAAGAATAAAGAAAATTTGATTCCAAGTGGTTTCCCAAGCGCTCCATGACTCAAATTTAGCAAGTTTGACCACTATGGATGTGTGGAGGAAAACTTGCATAAGGTGGAATATGGAAACTAGGCAAATAAGACAAAAATTGGACTAATTAATGTATAAGGTAGCTAACTATGGGTTGATTATTCTAACATTAATGACAATATTGTAGGTGTATCTAGAAGATCCTGAAGTTTCCAATACTTGAATACATTTGAGGGTTCAAATCTCCAAGACTCTCTTTGATTATAGCTTCTAAAATTCCTTATATCAATGCATCTTGTTAAATAATTCTACATATACTATTTATGAGAGTTATTTTGACAAACATGGTTGTTAATTGATTCTATAAACATGCTATGCAATTTTCATGTCAATCTGAATCCGTATGACTGAGTTTTACTTGATTTTACCCAACCTTGTTTATATTTGCACCTAGAAATGACTATTTTTCCTATATGATGCATACTTCGACCTCTAGGTCTCTAAATCCAACCACTTACAGAGCTCTGATACCATTTTAATGTCCCTTCTTGGAAGTACATTGAAATTGTTGACTTTTTCAAGCACCTATGGGTTCAAAAGTTGAATTAATTAAACTACCTAGGGAATTTTGATTATTTTATACTAAGGAGGCATGTACTAAGTTTATTTCTAATTTTGGATTATTTATGTGCAAATATTTAATTAATATTCAAATAATACATGTGGGAATGAGTTTCCATGTTAGGAGGGTGCATTAGGCAAGTCAACTTTCCTTGAATGGAAAATAGAAACTATCAAGAAAACTGGAAAAAACAATATGTCATAAAAAGACGGAAACTGTCAAAAGCAAGGAAAAATGAGCAGTTTCAAAAACAGAAAGTGCGGGAAAAGAAGTCAATGAAAAATTACGCAACTTGGTCAAGGGAGGACACAGTTTCCATTTTGTTGAGAGGATACTTGTAGGGGAACATCTCTAATCCTAATAAGGAAACTCTTACTCAAATGGGGCATATTTTCCACTTTGGACTGAATGAATAAACATGGAAACATTACCTAATCTTCTTACTTACTGTTTTCCTCAAGGAGGGTGTCGAGCACCCTATATGCAGATAGATTATTATCAACACACAGAGCATACGAGATTTATTGTCAACCCAAGAAAGTCTTTTATTTCAAAGGATAAATGCACAATATATGCGTTAAACACCAAATCAATGTAATTGAACACTCTTATCCTCTAATCAGCTATGTTCATCCCAAGAGTCTGTGCAAACCTATTCATCTTCTAAATACTACAAATTCAATTACCTGTAATTCAGAAAAATGATCTAAGATGTAAACAGCAATTGCAGATAAAAAGGAAATCCTATTCACAACTTCGAACAATTAAACTGCCCATTCAATCAACTTACTCTTGAAAATCATAAACATAAATTAAATATTAATCTAGAAATTCAAGTGCAAAGGATTAAGTTCAGCTATTCAAAGGAATTGACTTGCAGGAATAAAAATCAACACTCATAACAGGAAAGGTAAATTGCATGGATTCATAGGATAACAACTAAAACTACAGGATGAACCAAGCTGCGTATACCTACCACTCAAATTGCATAAAGGAAGTTATCTATTCAATCAACTGTCACTCTGTGCCAATTACCAATCTTTAAGAAAATGGGATCCCAACTATACTGTAATCCACATGAATACTGCTGCGTACAAAGGAAATATGATCAAGAAAACATTACACAACCATGAATTCAGAAATCCTACTTTAACTCAGCAATCTCTGCGGAAGGCGGGCCCAACCTTCACACAGAGACGCTGGATGAACAATGCACAGTTCCCTTAAATCAGAGGTAACTCCTTGTATTAAAAGAAAGAATGATTACAGGTTGCTTCCGCTGTCAATACAATGAATGGATTATCTATCTGCCAACCCCCTGGGTTGAAACAGCTTCTCCTATTTATACATGCAAATCATAACCTTCGATCCTATTAAAGGGCAGCCATGAAGATCTCTGATCTTTAGGCACCCTAAATATACTGGCTGTTACAAAACGTGGTATGATAATGACATGGAAAATGCGGGAAGGCTATTACTTGCCCAGGAGTAGCGATCTCTTCAGATCACGATTATATTCGAGCAGCAATGTAGCGCGCTCTGTTACAACTGCACTGTCATGGCTTGGTCTAGGATATTACATTAAAACCACATGCCTTCATTGATGATCAGGGGATGAAGGTCCTTTTAAGCAGGGAACATCCCTTTCTTTGATATTTGTTCAGCCCTCATCCACCTGCAGTCCACTTATCCCAAACTGCATTCATAAATCATAACATGTTAGCACATTTGAGAGATACACAGCTTTAATTATCACAATTATAAGCATTAATAGAATAAAGTGATGATCAGTCATACCTCGGTAGTTTGGGGATGAAAGTAAGGACAACAGGTCTGATTATCATGCTAAATGATGTAAGACAGGGGAAGAAAAGGTGATTGAAGATGGTCAAAAAGGGGTAATTCCTAGGCTCAACATCTCCCCCCAACTAGCTTGTTACATGTCCTCATGCAACCACCTGTATCATTCGGAGTCTGAGTCCTGTATTGAGCTGTGTTCATGGAGGGAGGAGAAGTTGTAGGGAAACTCAGGTACCAGATCTTCCTTTAAAAAGCCTCTATGAGTAACCCAATACTTCCAGAACCGTTGCTCCTCTGCCCTTATCAAAGAAAAATCTATATAATATGGCTTTTCTGGCCACCAAATGAGGCAAAATTTGAATTTCAAACCCAACCAATCAACTCCACACTCCCTCATGCATCCCACATAACCCTTGACTCTAGAGAGTGTCTGCTTGAAATTTTTGAAACAGTAAGGATCCCGGCTTCTAAGTGCAGAGGAGACAGCCTGCCATCTATCTTTACTCCCTTCCAATGCCACCTGCTGATGTCTGGAAATATAATTGGTGCAGGTGGAGATCACTTCTTCTTGCAGTCTCATGATATGCTGTGCCTGGGGAGGTATTGAAAGAAAACTTCTGTACTGTGCCAAAAGAATGCCAGGATTCTGGGGTTCACTTCGAATCCATAAGTTAGTGTGGCCTTCATTATGGGAAAAGGTCTGAAAAGACCTTTCCCACTGAATGTGATTACTCACAAAAGAGGCAAAGGCTCTGAGCTGAACATCCCCTGTGAATGGAATAGGGTTTGAGTGGCGGTACAGGGGGCAAGCCATTTCATGCAGGTATAATTCACACAGCAGCTTCTGCTCCTCAAAATTGCTGCCAAATAATGTTTCCAAGAACTTTACTGAGTTTGTGATTTCGAACGATCTCCCCTCCTGTACAGCCTTCAATTTAAACCAGGCAAATTGCTCAAATAGGAACACTGGATAAGAGGAAGAGGGTTTCCTGGTGCCCATGAGTTCTTGAGAGAGTGTGTACATCTGTTCTTTTTCTCACTGCATAAACTGAAACTTTTTCAATTCTTTCAACTTGCTCTGCAGCTCTTCTTCCCTAATTCTGTGGGCCATACGTTCTTCATCCCACCTCTCTTCCAGTGCTTTAATGATTCTTCTATGCTCACTCAAAGCAATCATACTTGTCTGGTGCTCCTCCAACTAGCTTTTCCATTTGGTCACTTCCAACTTCAGGGCTGAGACTTCTGTTGTGAGGTTTAAAATTTCCTTTTTATAATGCCCTTCTTGCTCTGAGTCCAAATTAATGAAATCTCTAAGAGGTAGAAGCACTGGATCTTGTGGGGAAGTTTCCTCCAGCATATCCAAATTTACTATGAGAGTTGTTGGTTCTTGTGTAACATCAACATCCCTTGGATTCTCCTCAGCAGCTGCATTCACAGCTTGTGAGGACACTGGTTCTTGTGTGACAGTGTCTCCTTCTTTCTCAACCTGCATTTATGAATTTGGTTCAAGAGTTGCTGGTTCTTATGTAGCAGCAACATCCCCTGGATTCTCCTCAGCAGCTGCATTCACGGCTTGTGAGGACACTGGTTCTTGTGTGACAGTGTCTTCCTCCTGGTCAACCTGCATTTCTTGTGTTGCTGGTTCTTGTGTAACAGCAACATCAACAGCTGCATCCATGGATTTTTGAGACACTGGTTCTTGTGTGACAGTGTCTTTCTCCTGTTCAACCTGCATTTCTTGTGTTGCTGGTTCTTATGTAACAGCAACATCATCTTTTTGAGACACTGGTTCTTTTGTGACAGTGTCTTCCTCCTGGTCAACCTACATTTCTTGTGTTGCTGGTTCTTGTGTAACAGCAACATCAACAGCTGCATCCCCTGGTTTCTCTTCAGCAGATACATTCATTGCTCTTAGAGACACTGGTTCTTGTGTAACAGTGTCTTCCTTGTTCTCTTGCCTCTGAGATTGAATATCTTCCCCTTCGTGCAGCTCTTCCTCAAGGATCTCAGTGTCACCTGAGGCTTGTTCATCCTCACTCCACTGTATATCAGGTATGACATCCATCCCGGGGTTATCTTCTAATTGAATTTCAGGAATCCCTGCTGCAACTCCCAAGGATGTTGGTTCTTGTGTAACAACATCCTTGCTTACCTCTTCATCCTCCTGCTATTGCAATTCTTCTTCTATGAGCTCTGCATCATGGGGACATTCTGGGGTTACAGTGCAATATTTGTTTAGTTCCAGAGTGTCCTCCATCCCAGGTTCTTCTCCTACTTGTTCAGCCGACTGGACAAGTATATTCAGGTTTGCTGGTTCTTGTGTTGCAGCCCCCTGTTCAATGTTATCAATGCCCTGTGCTTGTGGCTCGGTTTCTACAATCTCTATGTCCTGGGAGCATTCTAGGGTTATAGTACAATCTTTTTCCCCGACATCATGCATGATTTCATCCTTTTTCTCCTCCGCCACAAAATTAGTGGCAACTTCAACCAAGATGTTTAAAGATGCTGGTTCTTGTGTGGCAACATCTTCTTTTTCTACATTTTCCTCTGTTGTGGGTGCTGACTGTGGTACTGGGCAGGTGCGCATTATAATCTTGTGGCCTGTCTCTTTGAAGATTTCCCCACAAGTAGGGTAGATCACACACTCATCTTCCTTGCTAGGCTCGGTAGAGTTCGACCCTTCCAACTGGTCTGCAGCCTCCACCAATGTATGCATTTTCTTCTCACCTTGTTTTCTGCAGGTTTCCTTCCATGTCTCCACTTCCTTTCGAAGTACTTAGACTTCCTCCTTTAATAATGTGTTTTCTTCTAAAATTCCTTCAATGCTAGGTTCTTCCTCAACTAGCCTTTGTGGATCATCCTTTGGCCTCAGTGTAAGGATTGGGAACTCGACCTGTGCTTCTAGGGTTGCCCATCTTTTTCTAGCTACCTCTGCTATTGCAGCTATTTTAGTTCTTTTCCTTCTGATAGGTGAAGTTATGTTTAGTTCATAAAGTTATGTTTAGTTCATAAATTGATCTTTTCTTTCTCCTCTGTGGTGTTTTCTCTTGTGGAGCTGGGATGTCGGGTTTCACAGCCGAGGTCGAAGGAATATTTTCTTGCTCCTCAGGCTGTTCTTCCACAATTAAGGTTCCTCCTTCCCATTCAGATGAGGATTCAATAGTTACTGGCTCGATATTTTCCTTAATTTCCCCAACTCTATCATCTTCAGGTTCAACTGTCGCAGCACTTGGTGCTGCTCCAGTTTCACCTTCTGCTGGCAGAGCTGTCCTATTGTCTATGTTCTCCACAGCATTTTTATGTATACTCTCCTCCAATTGCTCTGCCTATGCCTCTGGTTGCACTTCTTCTGATATAGTTTCATCCCCCCCCACAACTATATTGGAGGAACTCCGGTCCTCCTGTTGTGGCGGAACCTGTTCCTGTTCTATCTGGACACCCAACAAGGGAGCTGGTTCCTGAGCTCGGACAGTGAATTGTTCCCAAGTTATATTATGCTGAGCAAGGGTTCTTGAGATTATCAATTTGATGAGACCATGGTGGGTCAGGGATACAAATGGGTGCTTAGCGGCTTGGAAAAACGCCGCCATATGACGCAGGTCATGGAGCAAGTAGTATGGGATGTTCAATAAAATGCCATGGCAGAGATGAGAAAGTAAAGGCAGGTCAGAATTATAAACAGTTTGGTACCTACCTTCACAAGTGATGTACTTTTTGAGGAAGACAGCAACCTGATCCCATGGCCGCGGCAATGAAGATAATGCAATCCCTCTTCTAGATGTCTAAACTTTCTCCCCCTTGTGTAAAAATGCTTCCCATGCGCTCGTGGCGGGAACTCGTCGTCCAAACCATGCCTTGCCCACCTGTGGGATAGCAGTAACCTCGGATATAATGGCTTCGGAGACTTCTATGTGTATCCCCCACACCTTAGAGTGAGTATCTGTGAGGTTTAAGGAAAATTGCAGGGCTGCTTCCTGGTTAAAGCCATCCAGTCGCTCAAAGAACTCGAGCCAGCCGGCAGCTTGAAAGATGGCCAGAACTGCGGGATTTTTCCTAAGCTCCTGTGTATCCAATGGTTCATAGCGAGCTGTGATCCCCATAATCCTGGCTGCAGAGTTACAGAGTCCAAAAATGGAGGTTGCAGTGTAGAGGATGCACCAGTCGCTGACCGAAGATGTTGAGAAAAATGGCAAATTTGGAAAGTTCGGCACGGAGGGAGGTTCGAAATTTTTATTCCAAATTGGGGAAGGTGGTGGTTATTAGTTTTTATGTCGCATGAGGGAAAGGTTAATTAATCCATAATGGTGGTACGTATGAAGGTACGACTGAGATCGTTAATCATATCAATACTTAATCATGTGAAAATCAAAGCCATTCCTCATAAGATGGTGCGTCGGATAGCCTACGGAGAATGGTGGAACGTGCAAATGCTGACGCTGCAAAGCTGAACTCGTGTGCAATTATCAAGTTGATCATAATGACGTGGATAACACCATAATGCCTTCCGCGAGTGAAACAGAAACCATCACGTTGTCGGGGTCGGAATTATGCTGAGTTGGCCGGCACGAGTGGAATAAATCAGAGCCATATCTGATAGTGGAAGCAATTTCTTTCGTTAACACAGGAGTTACCACCGCAGGTTGTAAGAAACGGTGCTTAATGCTGAAAAAAATGGTTGCCAAATAGAGCGGAATTGCAGTTGCCAAGAATGATATTGCAGCTGGCGAAGAAGATGTTGCAGCCACCGAGAATGATTCACGGCGTCGGGAAAAATATTGGCGATAGTAGGAAAAATCACGGCTGCCAGGAAAACGTTTTCCGGTCCTCGGAAAATATGTCACAGCCGTCGGCAAATATGTTGCAGCCGCCGGCAAGTATGTTGCAGCCGCCGGGAAATGGGTTCGGCTGCCGGAAAAAGGATTTTCTGGTTATCGGGAAAAGGTCATGGCTGCTGGAAGATATGTTACAGCCACCGGGAAATGGGTTACGGCTACCGGGAAAAAGGATTTTTCGGTCATCGGGAAAAGGTCACGGCTGCAGGAAGATAAGGTCACAATCGCCGGAGAAAGATGTCACAGCCGCCGGGAAATATGTTGTAGCTGCTAGGAAATATGCTGCAGCCGCCGGGAAATATGTTGTAGCCACCGGCAAATTTATTTTAAGGAAAAAGGGGAAAATGCAGCGCAGGGAAGTAGAGGAAGATGACTCCCGTTCGACAGGCCCAATCTGGTCATTCGCCTGACACTACCCTGCAAATTCTTGAAACGACCAAATGCGCAAGGAAAAACGAAATGATCAAATGCAAAAGGAAAACAAATAATTATACGCTACAGTAGGAAAAAAAAATTATTTATGTACAGTGATTCAAAGCGCGATTTACAGTTCAAGGATCGGCAGAGGCAGAGAGAAGTTCCTGCCCTGGTGTCAGCTGATACTCTGGATCGGCGACAATTTGCGAAATGAATGTGTCTTTCGAAATAGGCTTATGATACAGTCACAGTCTGTGGCCATTAGCAAGTAATGGTATGCGGTTATCATCAATGGTCACCAGACGGACAGTGCCATTGTCAAAGACCCTGTCAACCAAGTATGGATCGAGCCACCTTGTATGTCATTTACCTTTAAAATCCCTTTTGAATCTGGAGTCATAGAGTAACGCCCAGTATCCCTCACTGAAGACTTTCTTTTTAATGAATCGGTCATGCCAATTGGATCTCTGTTGCTGAAGCAACAAAGTCTGGTCCACTGCAGCTAACCGCTTCTCATCCAATTCAATTAATTGATTCAATCTTCTCCTCTGGGCTTCTGTTACATCTAGATTCATTTCAGTGGCTATCTTCAGAGTTTTAATCTCGAACTCAATTGGAAAGATGGCACTCTTTCCATACACTAAATCGTATGGAGAAAAACCTGTAGTGCTGTGCCAAGTCGTGCGATATGCCCACAGTGCTTCTGGAAGCCTGTCAGCCCAATCCTTTCGATGAATCTTAATTGTTTTGGTTAGGATGGCTTCGATAAATTTATTGGTACTCTCCACCTGACCATTGGCTTGGGGGTGGTAAGGTGAAGCCACCCTATGCTGCACATGATACTTCCAGAGTAAGGATTCGAATTGGCGTGACATAAATTGCGGCCCCCCATCGGTAACCACTTCCTTTGGTACCCCAAAGCGGGTAAAAATTTCACTGTACAGAAAATCCATCACCGCCTAGTCGTTAGCCTTAGCCAAAGCTATAGCCTCCACCCATTTGGTGATATAATCAGTACAAACCAGAATGTAAACTTTTTGTCTGGAAGGAGGACTGATAGGGCCAACAAAATCCAGTGCCCATCTATCAAAAGGTTCAACTACTACTTGAGGTTGTAGAGGCATCTGATCTGTTTTATTAGGCTGGCCCATCCTTTGGCAGTTGTCACAGGATTGAACATACCTTTTAGCATCCCTGAACAGAGTCGGCCAATAGTATCTCATCCGCAGTGCTTTATGCCCTGTTCTTTTGTCTGCAAAGTGCCCCCCGCAAGGCTCATCATGATAGGCCTTCAGTATGGGAAAGATCTCATCTTCCCTTACACATCTCCTAATCTCAAGATCCGGTCCTGTGTAAAAGAGATGACCATTTAGCCAACAATACCTGGAACTCTGCTGAATGATTTTTCTTTTTTCTCGTTTAGACATATGTGGTGGGAGATTCCCTACAACCAAATAATTAGCGACATCTGCATACCAGGGAGAGTGAGCTGAAAGTGCGAATAGATGTTCATCTGGAAAAGAGTCTTCAACGGGAAAACTATCATCACTGTTAGTAAGATAGGATAAAAAATCAGCAACGACATTTTCTTTTCCAGGTTTATCTATAATGGTGGTATCAAATTCCTGCAATAACAAAAGCCATCTGGTCACTCTAGCATTGGTAACAGGTTTGTTCATTAAATATTTAATGGCAGAGTGGTCAGTGTGCACAAACGTAGGATACCCAGTGATATAATGTCGAAATTTATTGATAGAGTAAACAATAGCTAGGAATTCTTTTTCAGTAACAGTATAATTAAGTTCAGCAGGGGCCAGGTTTTTTCTAACATAGTAGATGGCATAAGGTATGTGACCATCCTGCTGTCCTAATACTACCCCAATGGTAGTGTCAGAGGCATTCGAAGAAATATGGAAGGGCTGGGTCCAGTTAGGTCCCCGTAAGATGGGAGCTGCGGACAGCTTCTCTTTAAGCTCATCAAATGCCGTCTGGCATGCTGTATTCCAAACAAACTGTGCATCCTTCATTAACAGAGAGAACAAAGGAGAAGCCAGTTTGGAGAAATTTTCTATAAACCTTCGATAATATCTAGCATGTCCCAGAAAACTTCGCACCTCTTTCTGAGTTGAAGGGGTAGGTATATTCTTTATCACCTTGATTTTTGTAAGGTCTACCTGAATGCCATTGGTAGAGATAAAATGCCCTAATACCACCCCCTCACTCATCATCATATGGCACTTTTCAGTGCTTAATGAGAGCTGAGTCTGTTCACAGCGAATTAAAACCTTCTTTAAATTTTCCAGTGCTTCCTAAAAATCCTTGCCATAGGGAGTAAAATCATCCATGAAGATTTCCATACTATCATTGACTAATTCAGAGAATATGCCAATTACAGCTCTTTGAAACGTTGCTGGTGCATTACATAAACCAAAGGGGAGCACTCTGTAGGCAAATGTTCCCCAGGGACAAGTGAAGGTGGTTTTATCCTGATCCTCAGGAGCAATCTGAATTTGGTTGTACCCACTGAAGCCATCTAGGAAGGAGAAGAAATTCTTCCCTAATAGGGTATCAAGTACTTGGTCAATGAAGGGCAAAGGAAAATGATCCTTTTGAGTGGCTTTGTTCAGCTCCCTATAATCAACACAAACCCTCCATTTGCCATTTTTCTTGGGCACAATTATGAGTGGAGAAACCCACTCACTATCTGAAATAGGATATATAAATCCTGCTTCCAAAAGTTTCTGGAT
>LPNX010231003.1:106306-120298 GCA_001517045.1 Pseudotsuga menziesii | reverse complement strand
AGTCTTGCTTTCCTATGTGCCTTAAAACACTGAAAAAGTAGGGAATAAAGCAGAAAAAGCAGATGGGCACCTAGGAGGCCAGGAATAAAGAAGATTTGATTCCTAAAGCTCTCAAGGGCGCTACATGAGTCAAAGATGGCAATTTTGACCTCTATGGATAGGTAATTAGCAACTTGCACATGGTGGGACTCATGTACTAGGCAAATAAGACAAAATAAATGTAATAATGTCTAAGTGGGTAAATACTATGGGTTGATTATTCTAACATCTCTTCCTTCACTATATCCCTCAGGTTGGGGTTCATGCGTCGTTGGGGTTGACACACAGGCCGGGAGTCACTTTTGATATAAATATGATGGGTGCACAGATTAGAGGGAATACCCCTCATATCTGTATACTCCCAGGAAAACGCCCCCTTGTGTTCTTTCAAGAGGCTGACCAGGCATTTCTGTTCCTCTAAGGAGAGACTAGGATTAATATTCAAAGTTCGTCCAGGCTCTACCTCAATAGGAATGCTTTCTGAATTTTTCAAAACCGAGATTATGTTTGTGTCACCAACTAAGGCTTCTTCCGTAAGATTTTCTTTTTTTTCCTTGCCCAGGGTAGTGTTCAGAATTTGATAGACCTCTCTATTCACTGAAGTGGGTTCACTAATGAAATTACTAATAGTATCATCTTCTATTTAATTTTTAAAAGTTAAGGCCCTTCCTATAGTTAATAGTGGCTGAACATCCTCCTCCTCCTCCTGCTCTATCCAAAGGGAAGTTTCAGCCTCTAGACTTGGCCGAGCTGGAGGATAAAGGGTGAGGTTTTTAGTGTCTGTACCATCAGATATAGTCATGGACCCCGATTGACAGCTGATGCAAGCATCAGCTGTGGCCAACCAAGGCCTCCCCAGGATCAATGGGTGTCCCCCAAGCTGCGATTTTGGTTGTAATACCAAAAATTCAGCAGGGTACTCCCATGAATCTACTGAGATGACGAGGTCGTCCAGAATCCCTTCGGGTCTAATGGTGGATCTGTCTGCCAATTCTAAAATAGTAGGGGTCGGTCTAAGATTAGTGAGCCCAAGCTTCTTTACAGTCTCCATTGTCATAACATTGATCGCTGCTCCTAGATCCACTAGCACGTTGGGTATCTGTGTCTGTCCTATCTGTATAGTAACAATGGGATTTCCAGGGTCATCATATTTAGTCACAGGGGTTTTTCCTATTATCAGGGCAGATAAATTCCCTATGACATGAACAGTGGGAGGATCCCTGGGTTTCCTTCCCGGTTTCTTAGTGCACAGGTCCCGAACTGTTCTAGCGTAAATAGGCACATCTTGAAGAGCTTGAAGAAGGGGGATTTTGACATAAAGGTTCCTTAACTCTCCTAGGAGGTTTAACTGAGGTTGCCCCCCCATTCTTGGTAGCATTAGTCTCTCGGGATATGGTGGTTTCCTTATCAGTTGGGTAGGCTGCGTATTGTCAAGTTTATCGTTTGATGTTTCAGTCGTCCCATCTAAGGGTTGCTCAGCATCTTCAATGATAGGAACTGTGTCGGATGGATGCTGTGAATTCCTTTCTTCCTTATGCACAGAAGGTGGAGCATCTTCTGTAATTATGGGTTCTACTATTTTCCCAAATCGTAAATGAATATCGTTACAAGGTACAAGGGAAAGAGAGTAGACTGGCATGTTGACAGTCTCGAATTGATGAACTGTCTTATTATTCGGGTTAGGATTGGGTTGGGTAGGCAGCTGAGGTCGCATTGGTATAGTAGGAACAGAATTATTCTGTAGCTACAACTGCTGAGGTGGATATTGGGGATATTGAGGAAACTGAGGATATTGAGGAGAATATGATGACTGTTGAGGTGGAGGTGGTTGAGGAAACTTGTTCCTGGGATGGAAATTCCTCCATCCAGGAGACCATGACGTAGGTTGGTGTGGTGGCTATGTCCAAGGACTCCACGCGTTGAAATTTTGCATTACGGGTTGGGAGGAATTCCACTGAGCATAATTTGAAGGGAATTGTGTGTTGACATTTTGCATGTTATTATTCCAATTACCCATATTATTCAAAAATGGAAACGAGTCTGGAGGCATACCTTGGTTTCGAAGTTGCCAAGGTTTCTTCTGTGCAATGAAATAGGCCGGTTCTACTTCAGGAGCTGATGCCTACAGATCACTTGGGGAAGCGAGGGACATTCTTTCACGTTGTGGTTCAGCTCACACAGCTGACATACTTCTGCTTTATCAAGCGGGCATTCTTTCAGCGGATGATTCTTTCTACAGCGGGGGCAGAACACACCTAGTGTGAGATCCTCTACTGCCTGTTTTTGCTTTTCCTTCAGGACATCAATCTCTGAGGAGATGGAGCTCATCATTTCTGTTTTAAAATTTTCTAGGAGATTGCCTATCTCTGCATGGGTAGCTCCTCCATTGGACGACTTCTGAGTTCTATCGAAGACATCTCGTTCTAACTTGTCTCGTTTTTCCCTCTTATTATTCCTGGAAGAGCCCCTGGAGTATCTCTTACATAGTTCCACAATCTTTCCGAAAGGTTCTTTAGAGATGTCTCCTTTTCCTAGTATATTTAACATGTCTAAAAAATCATCCCTGATTCCACGAAGCAAGATTATCTTGAGTACATCCATCCCCATGTTCGTCTGCCCTGCTTTCTGCACATTGTACAGCAGCCTTTCCACAAAATCCTCCAAACTTTCATCCTCCTTCTGCGCCATTTTAAATAATTCTTCCCTTTTATCCTTGGTGTTGCAATATTCCTGATACTTCTCCAGGAACACCTGTTTCATTTTATCCCAATTAGCAATAGTTCTTCCCCCAAGGCTCATGAACCATCGTAAGGCATTGTCCTTTAGGGTAGCAGGGAAAAGTTTTAGCTTCTAAGCATCGGTGACATAGTCATAGCTGTGGCAAAGAATATCAAATTCAAAAAGGAATTCATCAGGATCTTCTGTCGCCTTTCCATGGAAGTGAGGTAGCACCGATGGTGAGATATTCTTCATAGGGGCTGACCCTGCTGGCTGCTGAATTGGGAATTGAAGTGTAGCCGTCGTTCCTTCAGGCAGGGAGTGATTGTCATGATGATAGTTTTCTCCCATTGCCTCTTCCTCGTCAGAGTCATGTCTGTTGCTCATCTCCTCTTCTGTTTTCTTCTCCTCTGTTTTCTCCCTTTTGTTCATTCCCACGTTCTTTTCCTCTTTCTTCTCTTCGTCCTTCTTCTGTTCCTCGTTCTTTCCCTTCTTTTTCCACTGATCCTCGAACTTCTGTTGGTACTGATCCCACTCTTCTTTAGTTACAACCTTCCCGTTTATGTGGTAGGTCGGACCTCTACCAGCTGGTCCGGTTGTAATAGTTGTGTCTTCTTCTGCAGGGATGTTCGAGGAAGTCGCAGCTGCTCGTGTATTCTCCACCGTGGATCCTGACGCTAGAGCCCCAGGATCGGCAGGGTTCCTTCTGATAGGAGTTTCTTGCTAGCGAACCCTAGTAGATGAATCAGTTCTGTCAACAAGATCATCGATGATTGTTCTTCTGCCCAATGGTGTTCCTTGACCATGACCCAAGCCACCTGCACTGTTAGTATCTTGTGGGGTTTTGGGAGTTGGGAGGTGATCACGTTTTACCCTCCTCGTATTCATGCAACCCAAATCATTTCAGCAAAAAAAATAGAGAGACTGACTAGAAACAATTACCAAATACAACTAATGATAGTGTTTAATTTTTATCCTTCCCCAGCAACGGCGCCAAAATGTCAAGCACCTTATATGCAGATAGATTATTATCAACACACAGAGCATACGAGATTTATTTTCAACCCGAGAAAGTCTTTTATTTCAAAGGATAAATGCACAGTATATGCGTTAAACACCAAATCAATGTAATTGAACACTCTTATCCTCTAATCAGCTATGTTCATCCCAAGAGTCTGTGCAATCCTATTTATCTTCTAAATACTACAAATTCAATTACCTGTAATTCAGAAAAATGATCTAAGATGTAAAAAGAAATTGTAGATAAAAAGGAAATCCTATTCACAACTCAGAACAATTAAACTGCCCATTCAATCTACTTACTCTTGAAAATCATAAACATAAATTAAATATTAATCTAGAAATTCAAGTGCAAAGGATTAAGTTCAGCTATTCAAAGGAATTGACTTGCAGGAATAAAAATCAACAATCATAACAGGAAAGGTAAATTGCATGGATTCATAGGATAACAACTGAAACTATAGGATAAACCAAGCTGCGTACAGCTACCACTCAAATTGCATAAAGGAAGTTATCTATTCAATCAACTGTCACTCTGCGCCAATTACCAATCTTTAAGAAAATGGGATCCCAACTATACTATAATCCACACTACTACTGCTGCGTACAAAGGAAATATGATCAAGAAAACATTACACAACCATGAATTCAGAAATCCTAATTTAACTCAGCAATCTCTACGGAAGGCGGGCCCAACCTTCACACAGAGACACTGGATGAACAATGCATAGCTCCCTTAAATTAGAGGTAACTCCTTGTATTAAAAGAAAGAATGATTACAGGTTTCTTCCACTGTCAATACAATGAATGGATTATCTATCTGCCAACCCCATGGGTTGAAACAACTTCTCCTATTTATACATGCAAATCATAACCTTCGATCCTATTAAAGGGCAGCCATGAAGATCTCTGATCTTCAGGCGCCCTAAATATACTGCCTATTACAAAACGTGGTATGATAATGACATGGAAAATGTGGGAAGGCTGTTACTTGCCCAGGAGTAGCGATCTCTTCAGATCACAATTATATTCGAGCATCAATGTAGCGCGCTCTGTTACAGCTGCACTGTCACGGCTCAGTCTAGGATATTACATTAAAACCACGTGCCTTCATTGATGATCAGGGGCTGAAGGTCCTTTTAAGCAGAAAACATCCCTTTCTTTGATATTTGTTCATCCCTCATCCACCTGCAATCCACCTATTCCAAACTGCCTTCATAAATCATAACATGTTAGCACATTTGAGAGATACACAGCTTTAATTATCACAATTATAAGCATTAATAGAATAAAGCGATGATCAGTCATACCTCGGTAGTTTGGGGATGAAAGTAAGGAAAACAGGTCTGATTATCATGCTAAATGATGTAATACAGGGGAAGAAAAGGTGATTGAAGATGGTCAAAAAGGGGTAATCCCTAGGCTGAACAGAGGGTGCATCCATGGATTAGGATTAGAGTTTGCAAGTGGCAACTTGCTCAACAGGTGAAGGACTTGCTCAACAAGTCACTCAAGGTTTATTTAAGGATGCTTCCAACTACATTTCTCAGTTTGGATTGTTAATGTTTTGATGTTATGTGAAGCTAAGCTTCAAAACTGAGTGATGATCCTCAGTCCCCTTAGGTGATGCGTCCCAAGTCTCCATTCCCTTCTCTTCTTGTCTCTTCTCTTATTTCAATTAGTGCAAATCACACAGAGGAAAAGGAGGAACCATTTAATATTCATCTCAAGATTTGATACAATAATTCAGCCATTAATGATAGTATTGATGTTTTATCTATCAGATCCAGAAGTTTCCAATGCTTGAATACATATGAGGGTTTGAATCTCAAAGTCTCTTTTTTATTATAGCTTCTAAAATTCTTTATATTGATGCATCTTGTTAAAGAATTCTTCATAGAATATATCTGAGATTTATTTGGACATCCATGGATTTTAATTGATGTTATAAACATGATATTCAATTTTCATATCAATCTAAATCTGTATGACTGAGTTTTACTTGATTTTACCTAACCTTGACTAGATTTGCACCTAGAATTGACTAGTTTTACTATACAATGCATAATTCAACTTATGGGTCTCTAAATCCAAACATTATTGTGCTTATTTGTTCTTAACATGTTTTTATACATCTCTAATGTCTGAAAAGGATAATTTGTAGCCTCCTTCACCTATTTGGGAAAGCCTGTAAACTCAAGCTAGTGATTCGTCTAAGAGCTAGTTTTACCTTTGCAACCTTTAGAATCATTTTTAGTTGTTTCCGATATGTATAAACATGAAAATAATTATATATAATTTAATGAAATATTATAGAATCTTCTTAATATCCTCTTATCCATTGGTTGCTTGGAAACTGCTAGTAAGGGTTTTTGTTTGCACCGGTTGGGACTCCTAGAAGCCTGGAAGTAGACTTCAGCCTAGATGATGTTTGAAACCTAAATAGGACCAAAATACATGCTCTTAGGAACTTGAACAATCTGTATCCTTCCTTTCCTTATTTATATAACCTTTAAATCCAAGTCACTCCCTCTTTAGCTTGCTAATTTTCCCACTTGTCATCTAGTTATCTTAAGGATTGTTTTAAAAATTATTGCATGAATTCTTATTCAGGAAAATTACAGTGGTATTAGAGAAATTTCCTCCACCCTTGTGTAAATTTCTCTCTCAGGTTGAAGAAATTGCATCCATGTCCTATAACTCTAATGATGACTATGATGAGCAGTGTGAAGAAGAAGAAACCCTCTATGTTGATGGAGGTCTACGAAGAGATGAAGATGATGAAGTATATTGGCCATTTGATATAGAAGATATCATATATGATTCTCATATTTTTAATAAATACTTGACAAAGATGATAAAAGCATGTGAAAACATGCCTTGATGTTACAAGGAGTATCTAACTTTAGGCAAGAAATTTGGTGCAATCATGACTTTCAAGGAGTATGTCTATCTCAAGTATGGATTTTGGCTTCAGAATGCTGATGAGAATTATTTCAAGAACAAAAAATAATACATAGAGGAAGAAAGTTGTTCCAACTCTGTGAGTAAAGAAGAATAAAGAGGACCCAAAGGCGAAGATTCATCAAATCCATCTGCTTGTCTAAGCATTATGAGAATGTTTGTTTTTTCTTCATACAGAGATTCCAAAAGTTGCATTAGAGGAAATTTGAGGTCTAAAATGGGCCTTATAAGAAAATGTGCAATAATATAAGAAAAAAATCCAACCATAAATTCTTGATGAGTTAGAATTCAAGAACCAATAGATTTTTAATAAAATGAGTCAACCATAATGGTTGACTTGACAAATTGTCATAAAAAACTACTTTTTTGTTTGTATTTTAAACATGTCTCCCTGTGTTTGTACTCAAATTTTGATCAGGAGCACTCATTGGATGTTGATTTAAATTCTGCATCCAATGAGTACCCACACTGCATAATTTTGACGAACCCCACTGCCCCCAAAACAAGAAATACCTAAAAAACGTGACGATATTAGGTATTTCTTATTTTTTAGGCAGCGAGGTCCATCAAAAGTATGCAGTGTGGGTACTCGTTGGACGTGGAATTTAAGTCCACATACAATGAGTGCTTCCTCTTGAAATTTGAGTAAAAACATAGGGAGACATGTTGAAAATACAAAAAAAAAAGAGTAGTTTTTTTCTTTCTTCCTCCAAAATTAATAAATATTATTTTATTATTTTAACTATTTTTTATTATTTTCCTTAGGAGGCCCATTTTAGACTTCAAATTTCCTCTAATGTGTGTTGAGTACCACTCAATATGAATAAGTCTCAAGTTTCTTGGAGGAGAAGAGAAAGGAAGTGCAGGAAGAGATCCATGAGGTGGAGTGCAAGTCACTGCAAGGTGACTGCATGGGAGAAGAAAGGGAATATGAATGCACTTCCAACTTCTTTGTGGGTGATCTCTAGATCACTACTAAGGATGTTGGTTCATGTGAGGGTGGTGATATATCTTTTGGATCATATCCAAAATAATTTTATAAATCAGATTTATAGTCAACTATTGAGCCTCATAATGAAGAAGAAGACAAGGCCACACCATTTGGGTGTGAACCAGGGAATTTGGTGGAAGATCAAGCTACCATAGTTCCCCTACATAAAGGTGCGGAAGATAAAATGACAAGGTATGGTTTACTTTCTGATCTGTACAATGATCACATTTAATGGAAACCTTCAAAGATACCCTTCACTTGATATCATGGAAGTGATTTTGCAGCAGATCCTAAAGCTAGATGGTATGTTGAGAATGAGATCTGTGTTGTGGATCCATGCCACAAGCAAGATGATCTTATGTGTTATCAATTGGAAGGAGAAACCTTAGTGTATGATCTTATTTTTAATGGATCACTAAAGGAGGACATAGAGAATCTTATGGAATCCATGAACAAATTTGTTGACACCAATGCATTGGTGACAAGATGTTATTGGAAATATCTTGTAGGAGATTTGGAAGGAGAAGCCTTTCTGGAATATTCCATATCATTGAAAGAAGGCATGGTCAATATTAAGGAGATATATATGAACTTACTATCTTACAAATATCATCTCCTTATGGTGGTTGGAATGTACCATAGTGCACTCAAGAAGGAAGAGGAAGAATCATAAAGGATCACTATTAAGTTGGAGATCACCAATAATTCATTAAAGAACACATAGAGGGCCCTTCAAGAATCAATAATTTAGAATCATCAACCTCAACAGGATTTTATTTCATCACACACCCTATCCTACATCGAATATGGTCATCTTCACATGATAGATTACATAGTGGAGGTGATGAAGGAAGCTCATGTGGAGGACAAAAATGAGGAAAGTTTTGATTTGCAAGCATTGGTGAAAGGAGATGCCATAGAATATATTGGCCAAACATTTGACTTGTTGCAGCAATACATTCAAGAAGACATACCATTCAAATCAGCAAGTAAAGGTACTTATTTTTTGAGGGATTGGATAGACAAGTACATCACTGAGATGGAGGTCCAAGGTTGCACAAGTTTTTTTTCATCTATAGGAAGTTGTTTAACATGCATGAATTGGAGGAGAGGCCTAAGGAGATACATATATGGAGAGAAGACTTGGATGTGAAGAGGGTGCTTGATTACATTCCACATAAATCAGCAAGCCAAACAGTTTATTCATCCATGTATTGGGTGGATGAATACATATTCAAGATGGAGATTCATCAACGAAAAAACTATTTTTCTTCTATGATAAATATTTTGGATTTACTTATATTTTCCTACCCTATGGGAAGCTAGAAATATATATTTTTAAGCCATCATATACCTCAAGCACATATGCACAGGAGGCACATTGTAATTTGCATGTGCTTGAAGGATTTGAGAGAAAACAAAATGGAGACCAAGCGCTTGCACTTTTTCAGAGAGATTTGGAGATGCCTCTTGGTGAAAGATTTATAATTTGGAGGAGGCACAAGATGGTACAACTTATGAAACAATCAAAGGATTCAAGGACTCACCCACTTTCCTGGTGGATGAGTATTATAGAAGTTTCAATTTGGTTCATGAATTTCCATCCTCTACACTTTTTACTACAACTACAACACATGAGAATGATAACTAGGTGAAGGGATTCTTTCTTTTGGTGCCAAGTAAGGAGCATGAGGCTCCCACACTCATCCATGGGGATTTGATGAGAGAACCACCCATTTATTAGCAGCACCAAATGTATCCATTGTCTATATTTTATTCCTCCATTCATGGTAGTTTTTGCATGACTAGTGGCAGAGAGTTGAGTCATTGGGATTGTGCACATGGGAAAGCAATAATATTACCATATGGACCTGACAAATGGAGGATTTGTTCATCCATGGAAGGTATGGGTAGGTACTTGTTGGAGTTATGCACCTTGGAGGGTGTACCTTTTCTTACACCAAGGGAGTTTTAGCAGACACATATCACATCTTCTATGAGCAACATGGGCATCTATGGTTGTTGGAGGATGCCTATAATTGTCTTGGGACATGGGACTCACACCTATGTCATTGAAACAACAAAATTGTGAGCTTTGGTGTTGGTGTGAATCAAGAACATAAGGAATTTTATGCTGGGTGGGGAAGTCTCATAGATATTCAATTTTGCATTGGGATTTTTCAATTTTCAGTGCGGTGATATGGTTTCCACATCCTCACTTTAATTCTATGTGATGATAAAATTTTATGGTGGTTATTGATGTTTGGGAGGATGCGGTTGAGATATTGGGACCCTGGCATTTCTTGGAAGATATCTTTCCAAAAGTGGCAGGAAAATTTGGATACTTATAGTTGAGGAAATGGGATCCATGCATACTTTTGTTTGAGTAGTTGTGTTGGAAGCCATTCTCACTAAAGGGGATGCAATGCAAGCAATAGGACCCTAGAATTGCCTCTTTGGAGAATATTTACATGCAGGATTGATGGAGCAAGTCAACCTTTCTCCACATGAGTTCATATATGTGGTATCATGTTCCAGTTCTCCTACATGGGGGGGGACTTCTTTGGGTGAACAAATTTTGCAACACGCTGGATTGCTTTTGCTTAAGGACAAGAAGACTTGGGAGGGGAGGATTGTAATGTTCCTTCCTGGAAGGACATTGAAAGTGTTGACATTTTCAATCACCTAGGGGTTCAAAAGTTGAATTAATTAAATTACCTATGGAATTTTGATTATTTCATACTAAGGACACATGTACTAAGTTTATTTCTAATTATGGAATATTTGTGTAAATATTTAATTAATATGAAAATAATACATGTGGGAACGAGTTGTCATGTCAAGAGGGTGCATTAGGCAAGTGATATTTCCTTGGATGAAAAATAGAAACTATCAATAAAACTAGAAAAAGCAATTTGTCAGAAAAAAATGGAACCTATTAAAAGTAAGGAAAAACAAGTAGTTTCAAAAGCAGAAAGTGCAGGAAAAACAATCAGCGCAAAAGCATGCAACTTTGGACAAGGGAGGGTGTAGTTTCCATTTTCTTGAGAGGATACTTGCAGGAAAACATATCCAATCCTAATAAGGAAACTTCTACTCAAATTGGGGTGCAATTTCCACTTTGGACTGAAGGGAACAAATAGAGAAACATTACCTAAGCTTCTTAGTTACTATTTTCCTCAAGGAGGGTGCATCAATGGATAAGGGTTAGGGTTTGCAAGTGGCAACTTGCGCAACAAGTGAAGGACTTGCTCAACAAGTCGCTCAAGGTTTATTTAAGGGTGATTCCAACTCCATTTATTGGTTTGTATTGTTAATGTTTTGATTTTATGTGAAGCTAATATTTGAAACTGAGTGACGAGCCTCAATCCCCTTGGGTGATGCACCCCAGGTATCCATTCCCTTCCCTTCTCTTCTATTCTTTTAGTTAGTGCATATCACATAGAGGCCAAGAAGAAGACATTTAAGATTCAGCTCAGGCTATAATATCATCCTTCATCCATTAATTATAGTATTGCATGTGTATCTATCAGATCATGAAGTTTCCAGTACTTGAATACATATGAGGGTTTGAATCTCCAAGACTCTCTTTGATAATAGCTTCTAAAATGTTGTGTATTGATGCATCTTGTTAAAAAATGCTACATATATTATTTATGAGAGTTATTTAGACATCCGTGGATTTTAATTGATGTTATAAACATTTTCTGCAATTTTCATATCAATCTGAATCTTTTCATATCAATCTGAATCTGTATGACTGAGTTTTACTTGATTTTACCCAACCTTGTCTAGATTTGCACCTAGAATTGACTAGTTTTACTATATGATGCATAATTTGACCTATGGGTCTCTAAATCCAACCATTATTATGATGATTTGTTCTTAAAAAATTTATATAATTTTTCAAAGTATGAAACAGAGAATTTGTAACCTCCTTTACCTATTTGGGAAAGCCTAAAGATGAATCTAGTGAGATGTCCTAAGAGCAGTTTTACCCTTACGACCTTTAGAATAATTTATAGTTATTTAGAATCTATATAAAAGTGCAAATAATTATATATAATTTCATTACAGAGTTCTATAGTCTTCTTAATATCCTCTTAGCCACTAGTTTCTTGGAAACTGCTAGTAAGGGTTTTTATTTGCACCGGTTGGGACTCCCAGATGCCTAGAATTAGAATTCACTCTGGATGATGTTCAAAACCTAAATGGTCCAAAAATAGAGGTTCTTAGGAACCTGAACAATCAGTATCCTTCATTTCCTTATTGATATCACCTTTAAATCCTAGTTACTCCCTCCTCGGCTTGCTAATTTTCCCACTTGTCAGCAAGTTATCTTAAGGTTTGTCTTAAAATTTATTGCATAGAGTTAGTGAGCCTAAATTATGATTCATGAACATTAAAATGGTGGTATAATAGCTATATTTGATGCATCAGACTTATATGACATCAGAATTCCCTAGTACATGCCTCCTTAGTATGAGATAATCAAAATTCCCTAGGTTATTTAATTAATTCAAAATTTTAACCCCTAGGTTCTTGACAAGCTCAACACTTTCAATGTCCTTCTGGGAAATAGCAATTATGGCTCTTAGGTAATGCTTCCCTATTTGTATCACTCAACCTAAAGTGGAAAATCTCCCTCCTTGAGCAAAATTTAGTACAACTTGCTAAGTACATGTGTAAATATTTAATTAATATGCAAAATAATGACATGTGGGAATGATTTTCCATGTCAGGGGGGCACATTAAGCATCCAAATTTCCTAGGATGAAACTATCCAAAAAATTGGCAAAAGTAATCTGTTAAAAAAAAATGGAAACTGGCAAAAGCAAGGAAAAGCAGACAATTTCAAAGGCAGAAAGTGCAGGAAGAACAACCAGTGAAAAAATAGGAAATTTTGGTTAAGGGAGGGAGTAGTTTCCATTTTGGTGAAAGGATGCAAGAAATGAAACATCATCAGTCGTAGGGAAGGAAACGTTTTCTCAAGGAGTGTGAATTTCCACTTTGGGTTGAGTGATACATATAAGGAAACATTACCTAAGAGCCAAACTTGCTATTTCATATAGCTATGTTCGATACCATTCCTGAAATGTATTATAGAAACTTATATGACATATTTTATGCATCAGCTAACTTAGATATACTATTCATGGTCATTACATCATATTTAGTGCATAAAATTGAAAAAAGACCCATTAAATGGGCATTAGAAGACTTCTCTCATGAAAGTTCAACATGATGACTCTCTTGGACATAATTCTTATTGTAATATAGAGATCAAAACAAGATGATGGATCTGAGAAGATCAGAAGAATATTTGAAGAGTTGATCTACTCGAATGGTGTCCAAAACTTAGAATTGGAGGCTCGAAACTAGCACCCAGCACTAATATGAGAGTGTAACTAAAACTTCCTTCACTAGAGATCGACTTCAATGGTTGAATGGATGCTATCAAAGCTCAAATTGAATCTTAGATGGATTTTCATTATCCATGTGTGATCTTCACTGAATTATGGAAGAGGAGAGAAGAGAAGGGAATGAAGAATTGGGGCGGATCACCCGAAGGAGGATAAGGCTCATCACTAAATCTTGAAGCTTATCTTCACACAACACCAAAACATTAACAATCCAAACCAGCAACAAAATTGCAGTGCTTAATGGACTGCCCCATTTCCACACATTGAGGGTGAAAGGGGTACTGCAAGGAAAAGGAGTTACATTTCTTGTTGATGGGGGTTCCACCCACAACTTTATTGATGCAGCCCTAGTGGAGAAAAGAAATATTCCAATTGAATCCTTTGAAGGTTTCACTGTGGTCATCCTAGGAAACAATGCCATGGAATGCAATCAGTGGATTCCAAACCTGCAATTGAATCTAGGATACTACACTGTGAAATACAAATTTTATGTTGTCAATGTTGCAGACACCAACATGGTGTTGAGAGTACAATGGCTATACTCTTTTGGGGAAAATTCCATGAAATACAAAATGCCCCAAATGAGTTTCAAAGATGTAGAAGGGAAACCAATAGTTATGGAGGGTATGAACACCTACCCAAACCAATTACTTTCTGCCAATAGTATGAGATCCATTATGATGCATGGTGACATTGAATGGGTTATTGAATGCGTCATTACCACTGAGGGAACTTCAGTCAATGTTTCCTACCATCCCAAAGAAATAAAAAAGTTGTTGCACAAGCATAAGGGGTCTTTTTAAAACCTCCCACATGGTGGGCCACTAGACCGTGGCA
>LPNX010231003.1:48418-106226 GCA_001517045.1 Pseudotsuga menziesii | reverse complement strand
TAAGTGTCACACTTCCCATACAACTACACCCCTTGTTACAGCTGATTTTACCACACATGGTGAATCACACTTTTATGGCCTTCCCTATCCCTCTGCAGACTCCAAATGAGTTTCAAAGATGTAGAAGGGAAACCAATAGTTATGGAGGGTATGAACACCTACCCAAACCAATTACTTTCTGCCAATAGTATGAGATCCATTATGATGCATGGTGACATTGAATGGGTTATTGAATGCGTCATTACCACTGAGGGAACTTCAGTCAATGTTTCCTACCATCCCAAAGAAATAAAAAATTTGTTGCACAAGCATAAGGGGTCTTTTTAAAACCTCCCACATGGTAGGCCACTAGACCATGGCATTGAGCACAAAATTAAGTTGTTAAGTGTCACACTTCCCATACAACTACACCCCTTGTTACAGCTGATTTTACCACACATGGTGAATCACACTTTTATGGCCTTCCCTATCCCTCTGCAGACTCCTTAGACCGCATGGACCATTTTTGTACCTTTGATGTTTCCAAGATCACCCTTAAAAACATGCAAAAATTGTCATACGCAACTTTTAATCCCTTTCTCATGTATATACGTGAATTTGACCCTTAAACCCACGTATATCGGAATGTGTGCAAAAGGCCAAATTCTTTTGGAGTTTTCCTTGATGTTGATCCAACTCACTTGTCTCTTGGCCTTCCATATGCCTTGAGATCACTCAGATTCAACCTTTCATTACCCCATTGAAGACCTATATAAGGAACCCTTTGGATACATTAAAGGCATGAGGAATTGAAGAGCAAGAAAACTATAGTCCATTGTTGCCGGAGCTTATACTTGAGTCTGCATCCATTTGTCCCTTGGATCATGTTTGTGTTCTTTCAAAGCTTGCCTTTTGCTTGTGATCTTGCTATCGAGAGATGGAGGATTGAAGTGGTGGAGGCCCAAGTGGGGGACTCAGTTTCTCCGATTCGTAGACGTGCCGATAGAGGTTGTCACTATTGTAATCTCTATTTTATATTAATAGAAATATCTTTTCTTGTCCAATAATATGTGTTTAAATGAGTATTTAATTCATGGATGCTTTTAAATGCTTATATGTTATTGATTATATATGCTAGAGTAGGTCTAACACGATTATATATAACATGCTTCTCTTGTTTATTGAATGTTGAGGAAGAAATTTATCAATTCAAGCTAGAGTTGGAAAGCTCAACGGGGATCTACATCAACCGTCTGGAATAAGGTACGAACCGAGATCCTTTAGTGTTAGATATTTAGTTTCTCTTGCATATAGGAAAGGATTGATTTCTGGAGTCAAGTTGTCTATTGTGGTACCCCAAGCCATAGGAATTTCTCTCCGTAACAGAATTGGCGACTCCGCTGGGGAGTTCCTAGTAATTGTCCTTTGGGGGTTTTTATCGCCATTCAATGTTCTTGAATTGCTCTAATTTCAATGTTTCTGAGTCGGGTCTGGGAGCATGTTGGCCTCATAGTGTCTAATAGGTGTGAATTTTTTCTCAGCTTATCTGTTTTCCTTCATTTTTATCTCTTTTTCTTCCTGTACACGAGTTTTTGTCTCACAATCACCTGTACACGTGGTTTTGACTGAGATATCCATGTACATACACGGGTTTTCTGCACACAGTCACGTATGCCCTAAGTTTTTCCTTTTAGAGGAATATTGAGTGTTGTTGGGTGAGTTTTGATGATTTCTAAGTCTCCTTTGATGCTTCTAGAATCTGTGTACACCCCTGTTTCTGACCAGAGACACCTTTTAGGGTAATTTTTTTTTTAAGATTGTTCTTGTCATTGCATTTTTGGTTTTTTGTTTTGGGATTAGTGCATTAGATCTCTTTTACCTTAGTGCTTTGTGTGAGTGTTGTTTGATTGTGCTTGCAGAGTCTGGGATTGGTAGAGTCATTCTTTTGTTTTATTATCTCATTTCTATCAAAAAATCCAAAAATATTTGCTTCTTTGCATCCTTATGCATCATTGCACTTTGCATTTTGCATGCTACTTGCACTAGGTTTGCTTAGAGAAGTATTAGTTAGGCCTTCATATAGGAATGATTGCATTTGTCATTTGAAGAAAATTTTTCATTTCACATAGTAGCATGCCCTGTTTTTCATTCGACACAATGCATTTGCATTGATTGTTAGGTATGCATTTTGCTTCATGTTGTGTCATAACACCATTGGTTGCACGGTCATCTACCTTTTTTGAGTAATAAAGCCAAATAAAATCAACACTTAATTAAAATGGATTACACTATTTTCTTTGATAGGGTACACCAACAAGATTAGGTTTTAGGGTCTTGGAATAGTTCATTATGAGTAAATTCTCCAATAACACTAAACAAAAACATGTATGTGTCTGTCCAGGTGAGAGTGTGAAATTCCTTGGTATAATTAGTGTTTCTTGGGATCCTCCTCTTACAAGGGAGTTAAGCACGAGGCAGTGTGAGCAGTTATTGATTGGGATGACCCCTAGTCATAACTGAGTAGCACTGGAGATATTTCCAGGATTGTATTCGTATCTGGGGGCTCTTTCGAGAGTTTCAGGCTTTGCTACCCTGCCCATACGGTCAATCCCGCCTACGACTGTCCACCTGAGCATTGATTATATTGAGGTGACCTTATTTGCCTTACCTAGGTTATCAAGGGGGTACTTTGCAGGGGTTATTCTATAGGTGTCCCAACCAGGTTGGGGTTGGACAGCACAGTAGCTATATGCATTGAAGTTGAGGGCCATAATAATTGGTTACGAACCTCCACTTGTTGTGTATGGGAGTCTCAAGCCTCTCCTAGGTGAGACATACCTGCTTCATTCGGGAGCTCACATATCCTACCCTTGTTTGCTTGTGATTGGCTTTAGATTATATAGGTGTATGCTCTGTGCATGCTAGCTTGCTTAGGGTTTGCGTAAGTAGAAGAGTCTTTTTCATTTTTTGAGTCATTGTGGATTTGGGTGTGGCACTTTGTCGTTCTCGTCGTTTAGCAGGACTTATTCCTTCTACATCTCCTCTTCTTTTGGGAGAGAGAAACAGACAGTCCAGGCAGACTACTTCTCACATTGATTCACACATGATGGGAGATCATGAAGATGAAATTCTTGAGTTGCCTTCTCCACCTCATGAGGTTGGGGAAGAAAATCCTATTCCTACATATGATCCTTCACCTGATATACCTACACACACTGGGTATGATCCCTCATTCACAGGTCGTCGGTATTGGTTTCCAGGTGACGAGACTCATCGTGAACCTGCAAGCACTAGTTATCATATGTTTGGTATTCCTACACAATATTATGCTCAGCGTGCTGAGTCAAAGTTTGAACCTAACACTATGCTTGGGGGAATTCCTAGTAATTTCCATGTGGAAAGGTTTGGGAACATGAGTCACATTACACCCTCCATCCCGATGGTGGAGGTCACATCACATGTTCATCCTAGACCTGGTGCTAGTAGTCCTATTCAGATACCAGAACCAAGATGAGTGACGGTAGGGAATACCACTTACATAGTTTCACATGTCCCTTCATCCTCTATTCCTAGTTCTTTGAATGTTATTTCTCCCCTTCATTCACGTGGTCCTTCAGGTCGAAATGTTGCTACGATTCATGTTCGTACTGCTGCTACTCGCGTAGTCGTGTCTCAGAGTCAAGTACCTCCTGTTGTCTCAGGAGGTTGTATTCCTACTTCTGGAGGTCATATTCCTACTTATGGAGCGTCTCATGGGACATCTCATGGGACTTCTTATGGACCATATTATGGACTATAGTATGCACAGAGTTATTCACCTTATGGGTATGGGTATCAACAACCCGCTTACTCCCCAAATTATGGCTTTGTAGCCCCAAATAGTCAAGGTACACCACATTATGGTGCTTCCATGCCACCCTACACGGGTCAAATGGGAGGAGGATACTATGGCCATGGCCATGGTGGTTACGGTAATCAGTCCTATGTGAAACAAAATTATCAGGGAGCATCTCATCGACCTGCTCAACCTAGGCTCCCTTTCCTTGCAACATTAAATTTGCCTGACTTGTCAAGACTAACGAATGATCCAGTATCTTATGACCCGTGTTGGTCTCTCTCCTCTGGGAAGACCTAGGTTTACTTTATTGTACCAACAAAACCCCTATCTCACTGGCCCTTTCAGAGACAGACCGCAGAACGGCCTGAAGTCTCACCCAAAGTGATCCTAAATGGGTTGGCTGAAGAATCAAGTTTCCTCAACCAAGTTCTGTAGCATCCTGGGTTCTCTGACTCTGCAAGGGCTATTTATCTCTTCCTAGCTGACTCTGCTATGGGACTGGCTCTTATCGTGTTGCAGCTTCTAGGACAACGCGCAAACTTACTCTTCTACTCAAGTCTTAACCTGCGATATCTCACACCGCAGCTCCTCCGACAATGCGATATCGCCTTTCTACGACGTGATATTTCCTACAGTAAGACTTAATATGCTCACCAACTCTCAAGGTCCAGAGGCTTCCTCTCTGGGTATAATAGCTCAGTTAACCTTCATCAAAGTGTTAAACAACTGCACTTAGCCTCTACAGTCTAACACGCTTAACATTAATCATGCTCAACTTGCTGAACTAAATATACAGAAGTCACTTAACACTGTAACTGTTAGCTGTCATGAATCAAGCACTGATAAACTCATATACAGAATAATTAACACATTCAACTCACATTTAACCTTCTGTGTTAGTGCAACTGAAGGATAGCATACATACATTCATTAACTGATAAGCAACGTTCATGTAACGAATAACAGATAGCAAATAAGCATAGCACAATCACATGAAACAGTCACACAACACACGGATTTTACATGGTTCACTTCCAGGGAGGAAGTTACATCCACAGGAACTGTGTTTATATTATATCTAGAGAGAGTAACACAGTTCTACTGCAACCTCTTATGCAGCTTGAGATCTTCTAGGAAACTCCACGCACTCAGCTGGGAGCCCTTCTCTCTTAGATCTCTTTTCTTCCTATTATGCTTTCTTCTTACAATATATCCTCTCTCTCTCTCTCTCTCTCTCTCTCTCTCTCTCTCTCAATCCCTGTGAATTGTTACATTCATGCTCAAGGAGTCGGCTGCTGGTTACAATAAGATAACTGCGGCTTTAACAACAGAACCAGAGCTCGACTCTTTCTCAATATCTTACACAACAGACGACAAACTAACTAGCTGACCGTCTAGCTGTCTATCTCTCTAACTATATGCCTAGATATCTAGATAACTAGCTAGCTAACTGTCTAACCCTTCATAATACACAATACATGCTTAAATAGGTGGCCCAAAGGTCTCACCATGATACAAAACTGTGGGCCTATCCCAACAGTAACCCAAAACCCTAACTGTGACAGTCGGCCTATCTGTACTTTGAACTGCCGCTTTCTGGTCACACTACAGCTTTCTATAGTCTTCCACGATGTCCAGCACTGATTGTGGGTATGGGCATCGCTTCCTCAGTTGCTCCCCTTCTATCCTTTGTCTTTAATACCTCGACCCGTTGCTCATTCTCCATTCATGAGGGTAGCTGAGCCCTCCTGTCATTTTACGTGGTTCACTTCCAGGGAGGAAGCTACATCCATGGGAACTGTGTTTATATTATATCTAGAGAGAGTAATATAGTTCTGCTGCAACCTCTTGTGTAGCTTGAGATCTTCTGGGAAACTCCATGCACTCAACTGGGAGCCCTTCTCTCTTAGATCTCTTTTCTTCCTATTATGCTTTCTTCTTACAATATATCCTCTCTCTCTCTCTCTCTCTCTCAATCCCTGTGGATTGTTACATTCATGCTCAAGGAGTAGGTTGTTGGTTACAGTAAGATAACTGCGGCTTTAACAACAGAACTAGAGCTCGACTCTTTCTCAATATCTTACACAACAGACGACAAACTAACTAGCTGACCGTCTAGCTGTCTATCTCTCTAACTATCTGTCTAGCTATCTAGATAACTAGCTGGCTAACTATCTAACCCTTCATAATACACAATACATGCTTAAATAGGTGGCCCAAAGGTCTCACCATGATACAAAACTATGGGCCTATCCCAATAGTAACCCAAAACCCTAACTGTGACAGTTGGCCTATCTGTACTTTGAACTGCCGCTTTCTACAGTCTTCCACGATGTCCGGCACTGATCGTGGGTATGGGCATTGCTTCCTCAGTTTCTCCCCTTCTTTCCTTTGTCTTTAATACCTCGACCCATTGCTCATTCTCCATTCATGAGGGTAGCTGATCCCTCCTGTCGTCGCCACTGCCTTAAATGCAGTGGTTGAGCTCTCTTCTCGGCCGCTTTAGGTACTATTTCCTTTGAATTTCTTGTTCCGATATAGCATCTTTTCCTATAGCTGTGGGGCCCTACTCCAACAGTCTCCTAACACTTACATGTGGCTCGTCCCTGAGCCACTGGCATTTGATTTCTCTTTCTGTAGCTTCTCCTTGGCTTCCTGCAAAGTCCTTGTGAATCTCTCCCTGAGTCCTGTGACATCTTTGTCCATAGCTTCAACACAGTCTTGTGCTGCTTCAAGCATAACTTGAGTAATCATGGGGTCTTCTGCGCTATTAATTTCACTTTTTCTTGCAGGGAAATCCTTGACCTTCTGCTCAACCGCATCGACCAGTTCTGTGATTTGTTCCTGATACGATTGAAGCATTTATTGAATTGTATGTCTTTTTCTCACAACCGTTGCGCTTCCTGTTGCAAACGGTTCATCTATGTCATCTTCTTCATCTTTGCAAGATCTCCTAAGCTCTTGACTTATTCTTTCATTGCTGCTACTGCATTTTCTATGTTCTGGATGCTCCGCTGCAAATCCAATCTATCTGGGAGCTCTTCTAGCTCCGACCATGTCTTCATCGCATCAGATAGCAATGATTCTGCATCATCTATGCGACACTTTATCTATGTTGAAGTGAGTCTAAAGGCCTGCACCCTTGCTTCCTTCTCTGCCTCAGGTGTGCCTGGTGCTCGAGCCTCAAGCTCAGCAACCTGCACCTTGTGGTCTTCCTCCATTTTGGCCATTGTCTCTTTTCTCCTTTGTGCTTTCTATCATCTTTTGCATCGTCTTCTGTAAACTTAGTTTGTATATCTCTCTTATCTTTCCTTCCCTCATTGTCATGCTTGCACTTTGGTTGCTTGCGAGACCTGCCATCCATTTCTTCATCATAAGGATTCAAATCCCTGGTATCACGAGAACTCCTAGCCCTATTATCAGCCTCCAATCTTTCTCTGCCATCCTTGAGCGAATACAACTCCTTACCTTCAAGTGACCGCTTCACCTAGATCACCATCGAATCCCTCACACAAGATATACTCCAAAGTTGCATATAGGTCTCTTCGTGGATCAGCAGCTCCTTTAAGGATCTTGAGCTTTTGAGAAGCCTTCCACATATATCTTTTCCTCTTTATTTGGGTTAGAAATTGTATCACAAAGAAAATATAAATCTGTATCTTCCAGCCTTCTCAAACATTTCATTCGGTATGGATCCTTTCATACGAAAACTATACAAACCATGAATTCCATTCCGAGAACAAGCCTTTGTCTCCATGATGAGTTTCACATCACTAGTGGCTGAGTTGTTTTGAGCAGAGTCATTCCGAGGGATAACTTGAATATCCATCTTCATTTCCATGTTATCCTTAATAACTATTTTTTGATCTATGTCATATGAGCTCTTACTCATCATATTATCTACTAAGGCGGTCCTCGGGTTCCTCTGAACCATAAGATACTGATCCAGCCGAAACTGAGGATATGTCTTACTGTCTCCAAGGTTATAGTCTATAAATTTGAGAACAGGGACATATCCTAACAGTTCTCCATCTTCCTTTACATGAGGATCAATCGGCGGTAGCGAAATAGGAAACTTAGCACCCTTGGGAATGGTTACCTCTGGTGCATCCTCAACTCATGGCACAATGTATACTGTTGCCCTATGAACTTCTTATTCGTGCTCTGGGTTGGACTCTTCTACTATCTGAGCTTGACTCTTCATCCTTGGCGTCTTCCTGACCTGTGGTGCACCTAGTTTCACAACCCTCGGCGGCGTCGTCATAGCAGACTCGGGGCCACCATGCTGGAATCGTTGCACAATGTCTTCTAAAGGTTCCTTCTCGGACATAAACCGGCTGGTGCAGTACTCTAGACTGGTAATGGCTGCAAAAATGGGGAAACTAGCACTCTGTAACTAGAGTATATCTGCATAGGGAAAACTTCTACCAATTGCTCTATAACTCTCAGAAATCACAAAAGTAACCCTTCTGTTTGAATGATCTGTGTATTTGTACTGAAGGTGGTAATCTCTGAAGCAACGGTCACTTAAGCTGGACCCGTTGGCAACATTTATTGCATGGAAAAGACAACACCCGGCACACTGATCCTCATTAGGTGCTAAAAATCCGATCAAATCTCCCTTGAAAATTGTGTACAGGCGCCGGTCTCGACCAAGATTTACCAAATCTAGTACAATCCTTGTACTATTTCCAAATCTAGGGCAACGTATGCCTGTCATATCTATATTAATTGCTTGTCACAGGGCTAAGTGACTGGCCCTCTGTCCCTTTTCAAAGTTGTCTTCATGGCACAGGGAACATCGCCTCGCTGTGATGTCACACCGCATCGTCCTGGACCAAAAAGTTGGCATGAGATTCCGCAACGTTAAAAAACTCCACAAGCGTCCTATGACTTGCACAAAATAAACTTTCCTGCTGCGATTCCTCCTACTTAGAACTTTTTTTACTTTTTTTTTTTGGGGTGTAGACTACTTATGGGTGTGATGCCTCCTTTCAACTACACTGGACATCTGCACCACTTAGTTCTCTAAGTTATGGTTTAGAGGTGGAGTGGCTATCACTATAAGGCTTAAGCCTACTGCCATTAATCAAAGTAGGAACAAGTTCCCCGTTCAGTTTACTGAGTTGAACGGCACCTCCGTCTGTGACTTGCTGAATTTGATATGGCCCCAACCAATGTGTCTTGAACTTCCCTAGAAACTTAACAAACTTGCTGTCGTAAAGGAGCACTAGGTCTCCTATCTGAAAAATATTTCTCTTGATGTGCCTGTCATGCCAAGATTTTTCTCGTGCCTTCTGCACTTTTGATGAAATCCTGCGATGAATCTGTCTTCTTCTAAGGCAAGCAGCTGTGCTAGTCTTTCATTCATCGTATCTGTATCAGCCATCTCAATAATTTGAGCAAATATTAAACTAGGAATAATATATTCCATAGGCATAACAGCCTCTTGTCCATACACCAAGCTGAAAGGTGTGTGTCCTGTAAGTTTCTTGCATGTAGTCCTATAAGCCCATAACACAACATTAACCCTAAGGTCCCAATCATCTCTTTGGCTATTATAGATCTTAGTAAGAGCATTTTCTAGAATCTTGTTAAAATCCTCCACCGTACCATTAGCTTGTGGGTGGTAGGGAGTGTTCTTATGATGCTGTATCTAAAATTCCTCCGTCAAGGCCTGAATAGTGTGATTGAGAAAGTGTGTGCCTTGATCACTCATCAAAATTGCTGGACATCCAAATCTACTTATGATGTTTTCAAAAATGAATTGTGCAGCTGTAGCAGCATCACAATTCCTTACTGCTTTGGCCTCTGCCCGCCTGGTGAGGTATTATGTTCCTGTGATAATGTATCTCGCACCAGTTTGTTTCCCTGGTGGATTGATAGGACCCACGAAATCTATAGCCCACTTGTCAAATTCCAATAGCGTAATCTGTGGTCACAGCGGCATTTCATCTCTCCACGAAGGTTTTCCTACCCTCTGGCAGATATCGCAGCATCTGCAAAACTCCTTGGTGTCTTTGTGCAAAGTAGGCCACCATAATCCTGCATCTAGAATTTTCTGAGCAGTTGGCTTTCCTGCGAAATGTCCTCCTGCGGTACCTGAATGTGCTTCTCTGATAATGGCCTCTTTCTCATGCGGCATAACGCATCTGCGTAGGACTTCATCTAGACCTAACTTATATAAATGTCCTGCGATCAAAGTGAAATCTGCTGCTTTAACAACTAATTGTTTCTTTTGCTGCTTAGTAAACTCAACTGGTGCCCACCCTGTAGTGAGAAAGTGAATAATATCTACGTAATACTCATCTATGATCTGGATAGAAAACAATTGCACATCTGGCAAATTATCATCTAGATTACTTGGTTCTTCTCGTGAGTCTATTCACGACAGATGATCAGGTCCGACATTCAATATTCCCGGTTTTACAATAATTTCAAAATCATACTCCTGAAATAGGAGTAACCATCTACAGATCCTTCCCCCTAATACTGGCTTATTGACCAAATGCTTTAAAGCGGAATGGTCAGTGAACATCTTGAATGGGGTATCCAACAGATAGTGCCTAAACTTCTGTAGAGCATACACAATAGCTAATCCTTCTCTTTCTGTAGTGGTGTAGTTCTTTTCTGTGGTAGATAACTTTCTGCTTGAGTACGCGATAGGGTGATCGATACCCCCTTCTCCTAGTTGTGTTAAGACAATCCCCAGTGCGATGCCAGATGCATCCACATGTACATGAAATGGTTTGTTCCAATCTGGAAATACTAATATGGGTGTTGTAACCATCTTCTCTTTAAGAGTGTCTAAACTTTGCTGGCATTCCTCATTCCATAGGAATTTCACTTCTTTCTTTAACAGCTTTTCCATAGGTGCTGTGATCTTTGCATAGCCTTTGATGAATTTTCTATAATACCCTGTATGACCAAGCACTGTCCTCAATTGCTTGACTGAGTTGGGTGCTGGGAGATTTACAATGATGGCAATCTTTGTGGGATCTACCATCAAGCCTTGTCGTATAATTGAATGAGCCCCATTCTGTCGCAAATGTGGTCTTATGTCGATCTTCTGGATGGATTCTTATTTGGTGATAGCCTAAAAAGCCATCAGTGAATGAGTAGATCTCCTGTCCTCCTACATTGTCTAAAACTTCATCAGTAAAAGGTGTCGAAAATGGGTAATGAAGCGATGCGTCGTTGAGTTTGCACAAATCGACACAAATCTTGATTTCTCCTTTAGTTTTCTTTTCCTGCACAACCATGGGACTAACCCATTCACTCTCTTCTACTGGCTCAATGATTCCTACTGCTAGCATCTTATCAATCTCATCCTTAACTTTTTCTTTATAACGAGGATTTAATCTGTATGGACGCTGCTTAACTGGCCTAACATCCTATTTCAAAGGTATCCTCATGACTCCGAAATCTCCTACTATTCCCTTCATTTCTATAAACTTAGTGGGAAATAAGTCTTGATAGTCATGTAACAAATATGCGATGTGTCCTACCGTTTCATCATCCCAATAGTCTCCAATAGAGGCAAACTTTGGTTCTATTTCTGTGCCAATATTGATCTTTTTAATCTTAATAGGCTCTGTGATAGCTGGAATCTCTAGCTTTGGTCCCTCAACTTCGCAAGTCTCTTCTGACTCTGGAATGTTGATACTATGAGTATTCTCATCCTCATCGCCTGGCTCTTTTGCGAAGTTGTAACACTCTAGTGCATGTTCTAACTGGATAGCCCAATCAGGCTGAGTATACACTGCTAGGGTACAATCATCAAATATCTTAGAATTTATACTCTCTAGGGCCTGATCAATGCTTGAATACTCAGATTCAAAAGTGAAAGTGAGTAGAAACCTGTCTATTATAACTGGCCATGTAATCGTTCATCTGCGCAACTCTGTCTTAGTGTACCAGTTCCTTGGGACTGTGTCTAAAGTGTGAATAAATAGGTGAACGCATTCATCCTCTGGAATGTCCAACCAATTCTGTTCACAAATCTTAATATGTGACTTGGGGTCACTTTCTCCTGTATATTTCTATTGGAAACGCTCCTTGTTATTAGAGAATCTGATCGCCATCAATCTCTTAAAATCATCCCATGATGCGATATTTTCTTTATGTGCATGCCACCATCTTGCAGGTGTGGCTCTTACTGCAAGGTCAATAGCTGCCATCCTCTGCTCATGAGGGATTTCTTGCTCAAACTATTGTAAAAATTCATTGAAATCTGCTAAGCCATCTAACGACAGAATATCCTTAATCTCTGTTCCAATCCATCGCAGTGACTTAGTCATAAATGCACATCTATGAACTGAAACTTCATAAAGTCTATTTTGCCAATTTTCTAAACCAACATCCGAATCCGATGCGCATGAGTTGTCGCATCGCCAACTAATATTTCCTTCTACGGTGGGATTGATATAATCACTCTAGTTAGCAGTCATCTAATAGAATCTCTCCATATTACACACCTCTTCCTCTGCTCTGATAGGTTCAATGTATTGAGGACCCTGAAAAGGATCCAACAGTGCAATGACTCGAATCTGTTTATCCTCAAAGGTCATTTGTCTTTTCTTCAAATCAATAACAGCCATGTTATCAATTGCCCAATCAATACCTAATAAAGCTGGATACGGTCTGCTATCGCCAATAATTTCTATAACTTCAAAATCTGCAAAGCTGTGAACTCCGTCAATATCAACTGGTACTTGTGGTAATCGACCCAGTGGCGATACCCTCTGCTAATTGGCTAGTCGCAAATGGATAGGTGATATGGATAACTTAGGGCTAGCCATCTGTTCCCATGTTTGTTTAGTAAGAACATTTACCTCTGATCCTAAATCTAGGATTACCTCATCCATTTCAAACTCTCCAATTTGTGTTGAGTCTCATTTCTCTTCATGTTCTTGTATGGCCCATAATATTATGACCAGCACGCTGCGTACTGCTCACGGAAGAATTCTGCTGATACTGATCTATGATGCGTTGAAGCTCTCCTATGGCTTTCTCATTTCTTACGAGTTTCACGCAGCTCCGCAGGAAGGATTGTACACTTCTTGTCAACTCATCCTCTTCACACCTTCCAGATGTGGTAGCCTGCGATGTCTGCACAGGACTAACGCCACAAGATTTTTGCTATGATACACCCCTACGAGGCAATATCTACGATCCTGCTGGTGTAGGGTCAGTAAAGAAAGTTTTAGCTTACTGAAATGTTTCTTTGTTCTTTTGCAAGTCAAGTGGTGTAGATTTATCAGTTGCTTTACGCACCCACTTCGGACCTGTATTCTTTTTGGCATCCTACGATGTCTTACTAGTAGAAGCACCACTGCGAGTGACAATATTGACTCTTGGTTCTGGTTCTTTCTGCTCAGTAGAAATAAGCTGAATATTCCGGTTTACTGCTGGCTTAGGATCCTTAATCTTGGCTATCAAGATAGGACATTCTTCTATAGTATGATCATAGGACTTGCAATACTTACATGTTGTAGTGGGGTTCTGAAAATCCCTAGCATAATGTCCTATGGCTCCACAGTTGTAACAAACAATCGGTTCACGGCCACGGCCAAAGCCTCCACCACGGCCTCTTCCTCTGAATCCTCCACCATGGCCATCATGAGTCGGTTCATGTTGTGGTCCTGCTACTGGTCCTGATGTCTCTAACTGGACTCTGTAGAAGTCATGTTTTCTTTCTATCATGAGATCATAAGCTATGCAATTATTTTCATCATGTCCTACAGACTTACAGAAGTTACAATATAAATTCTTAGGAGTTTATACATACTTCTGAAGTAAAGGGAATTATTGTGGTCTATGTCCTCTTGTTCTACAGATTTCACGCCATGGCCCTTGATTTTGTACTAAGGGGTTAGGAGCCCCACTTGCTAGATACTCAACAAATACTAGACAGTTATCTTTGGTATGGCCATGTCCTTTACACTTTGTACACCATAATTCTTGTTCAACCTCTTTTCCTTTCTTAATCTCATGTAACTGTAAAGTGAGATTGGCTAACTAATTCTATAAGTTTGTCATACTTGCACTAGTCTCAGCTAGAGGTGAAGCCTCTAGTTTCATTGCCATCTCCAATGCTTCATCCTGCATATGGAGTTTCTGTTGCATTAGTGGAAGTCTGATATGAGGGAGCAGTGCTGCGATGAACCATTCCTTATGCTACTCCAGCGCAAACTCAAAACTAACTTGGTCTATAAGAGCTTTAAATTTTTTATCGAAATCCCATACTGACTCTGTGGGTAACTGTTTTATGTCTTTAAGTTCTGTGATATATTGTGACTCAGACTTGGGTTTCTTAAATTCCTTAATCATTGCGGTCCTGACCTCTGCGAGTGTTCTAATCTGCGCTGATGTATACTTCATATACCATGTTAAAGCTCTTTCTCTAAGTGTAGTAGCCAACTGGACAAGCTTAGTATTGTCATCCTGGATCTGTTTAATGGTCCATACAGCTTCACATAGGAACTAATGTTGTTCTGGGTCTTCTGCCCCTGTACCCTTGAAGGTAGGTAATTTCATGTCATCCCCCATTTTATTTCTACGAGGTGGATTTTGGTTTGCTGTATTACTACCACTTGGCGGTGTAAATGTAGTATGTACTGTGTGTGAACTACTAGATGGAGTTCCTGTGGGATTATTCTGAGTCCCGGTCGGTTTCTATGGGGTATAAGGGTGGTAAGGGATACCCCCTGATGTTCTTTCTCTATTACTTTGACTCTGTTCTCTAGTACTGTCTGAACTGTCTTCAAAGAAGGAAGATCTAAAATCTACTTTATATCTCTTACGGCTACATGTACATCCAATTTCTTCAGAATCACTCTCAAACTCTTATGACATTACACTTACTTAACTTAGTCATCTGAGGATATATCCAGTACTCCTTTTTCATACAATAACATCTTAAGGAACAAATTTAAAGAGTTCAAGTACTTACCGTGATATCCTTTGAAGAAGTACCTCTCTGCTTCGCTGAAAATCTTTCTTTGATCAACTGCAAACTCTGTAATGAAACCTTGCAGCAAACACGCAAGCCAGAAGTCTACTTCTCGTGAAATGGGATTATCTACGCTCTTCACAGTGTGAATTAGCTCCATTGTCCAGACAATGTTCCATTTCTTCTTGAATACATGCTTATCAGTCAACTTTGAGAACCAATCGTACAACTCATTTGCATAGGTCGCAAAAAATATCTCATGCAGGTCTGTGAAGATATGTTTTTGTAACTAGTCCTCTGTACTAAGCCTAGGAATCTTGTTTTCTTACGCAGCAAATTCTCTTTCCTTAGACTCAACCCACTGGTTAAGTTCTTCTTTAGTAGGATGCCAACAGAACATCAGCTTTTTAATTTGTTCAAAACCGGCGATGGAACCATTTGTTGGTTTCTCTCCTCTGGGCAGACCCGAGTTTACTTTATTGTACCAACAAAACCCCTAGCTCACTGGCCCTTTCGGTGACATACCGCAGAACAGCCTGAAGTCTCACCTGAAGTGATCCTAAATGGGTTGGATGAAGAATCAAGTTTCCTCAACCAGGTTCTGTAGCATCCTGGGTTCTCTGACTCTACTTAACCAGCTAAATCTCTTTGCAAGGGTTGTTTCTCTCTTCCTAGATGACTCTACTACGGGATTGGCTCTTATCGCATCATAGCTTCTAGGATGACGTGCAAACTTACTCTTCTGCTCAACTCTTAACCTGCAATATCTCACACCGCAGCTCCTCCGACAGTGCGATATCGCCTTTCTACGCCGTGATATTTCCTGCAGTAAGACTTGATATGCTCATCAACTCTCAAGGTCCAGAGGCTTCCTCTCTGGGTATAATAGCTCAGTTAACCTTCATCAAGGTGTTAAACAATTGCACTTAGCCTCTACAATCTAACATGCTTAACATTAATCACGCTCAACTTGCTGAGCTAAATATACAGAAGTCACTTCACACTGTAACTGTTAGATGTCGTGAATCAAGCACTGATAAACTCATATAAAAAATACTTAACACATTCAACTCACATTTAACCTTCTATGTTACTGCAACTGAAGGATAGCATACATACATTCATTAACTGATAAGCAACGTTCATGTAACGAATAATAGATAGCAAATAAGCATAGCACAATCACATGAAACATTCGCACAACACACAGATTTTACGTGGTTCACTTCCAGGGAGGAAGCTACGTCCATGGGAACTGTATTTATATTATATCTAGAGAGAGTAACACAGTTCCGCTGCAACCTCTTATGCAACTTGAGATCTTCTGGGAAACTCCACGCACTCAGCTGGGAGCCCTTCTCTCTTAGATCTCTTTTCTTCCTATTATGCTTTCTTCTTACAATATATCCTCTCTCTCTCTCTCTCTCTCTCTCTCTCTCTCTCTCTCTCTCAATCCCTGTGGATTGTTACATTCATGCTCAAGGAGTCGGCTGCTGGTTAAAGTAAGATAACTGCGGCTTTAACAACATAACCAGAGCTCGACTCTTTCTCAATATCTTACACAACAGACGACCAACTAACTAGCTGACCATCTAGCTATCTATCTCTCTAACTGTCTGTCTAGCTATCTAGCTAACTAGCTGGCTAACTGTCTAACCCTTCATAATACACAATTCATGCTTAAATAGGTGGCCCAAAGGTCTCACCATGATACAAAACTGTGGGCCTATCCCAACAGTAACCCAAAACCCTAATTGTGACAGTGGGCCTATATGTACTTTGAACTGCCACTTTTTGGTCACACTGTAGCTTTCTGCAGTCTTCCACGATGTCCAACGATGATCGTGGGTATGGGCGCCACTTCCTCGATTGCTCCCCTTCTATCCTTTGTCTTTAATACCTCGGCCCGTTGCTCCTTCTCCATTCATGAGGGTATTTGAGCCCTCCTGTCATCGCCGCTGCCTTAAATGCAGTGGTTGAGCTCTCTTCTTGGCCGTTTTAGGTACTATTTCCTTTGACTTTCTTGTTCCGATATAGCAGCTTTTTCTATAGCTGCAGGGCCCTGCTCCAACAACCCGGCTTGGCCGACTGTCCCTACCAAGCTTCCCTTGGACATTCCCAAATTCGAGGGCAAACTAGGAGAAGATCATAGTGAACATATTACTACATTTCACCTTTGTTGCTCTTCTAATCCCTTACATGAAGATTCGATCCATTTAAGTCTATTTCAACACACCCTCATCGGGCCTGCAACAAAATGGTATATAGAGCTACCTAGGGGGGCATTCACTTTGTTCGATGAGATCGCTGTGAATTTTCTCAACCACTTCCAGCTACCAGTGCGTTATGATGTTGTTATGGAACTCTTGTTGACATTTCGGTAAGACAAAGCCATGCATATCTCGGACCATATCCAAGAGTGGCATAGACAGAAGAGATTGATTAAAGCCTTCATACCATCGGAGTTTCTCCTCGAGTGGTTCCTTAAATCGTTACTACCTTATATAGTGAAGGATGTTTCTACATCTAGAGTTCAGAACGAGAAACAAGACATTTTTAGGGCACATGAATTGGATTTGATTTATGCTCAATCCAGTTTGTTATATGAGATCATTCCTATCGCTCCGTGTTCTAGTTTTGACCCTCAGGTCAATCCTGGACCACATGTCGATGGCATTGTTGGTTGTACAAGTACCAAACCTGTGGATTCAGTTGTGAAACAGGTCAGTCAATTATCTATCAACCAATCTACCTCGAGACAAGCCACGACTTTGTCTCAACCCACCCAAACGGCAAATGTGTTTTCGATGCAATCGTCGAACCAGAAGGGTAACCAGCAACCTGGAAGGAATAAGAAGAAGGGTAAAAACAATCGTAAGGGTGGGAATAGGAATGAAAATGCCAATTCTAATGACAAGAACACCCAAAATGATGGGAGGGACAAGCAGTCTAAACGTAAGGTTAAGTTTCCTTGCAAATTGTGTAAGGATGACCACCTCACTCACTTGTGCCCTCGGATAGAAGAAGCCTCAAGGTTCATAGTGCAAGGCCTAGCTATGCTGACCAACCCTTTACCTCATAATAAAAACATGAACTCGAGGACCCATGATCAGTATGGTGGGGATCAAGATCCATCGAAAGCCAGTAGTGGTCATGGCTGCATCAATATGGTGCATGCTACTATGGTTGTGACTCGTACGAAGGACTATGGTTCGTCACAACCAGACCTTGGAAAGGAACCTGCTCCACCCGGGAGTCCTTTGCATATTGAAAACCCTGTGGATAAACCTGAAGTTGCACCTCACATTCCTAAGGGAGTCCTTAAGCGTTCGGGGCACAATCCTAATGCCTGAGCTGCCCATAACTATTCTGTTGTCGAGGATTTAGGCCACATTCCTTGTGCAATGTCTACACTCGAAGTACTTCAGAGTTGTCCTTTGCAAAGGAAGGCTTTGCTTTCTGCTCTTGGTGTTAACAATGATAACTCTTCCTCTATAATCAAAATTGAAACCATAGGACTATAGCCTCACTTGCCTTACTATGTGTCTCTCTTGATTCATGTAGAATGTCTTAACATGACCATCAAACGCATTGTGATTGACGAAGGCACTGCTGCTTCCATGATGTATTTGGAGTGTTGGAAGGCTTTGGGTTCCCTCGAGTTGTCTAAATCCACTACCATGTTGATTGCTTTTGATGGTAGATCGTTTTAGCCACATGAAATTCTTCCTTCTCTTAAGGTCCATTTGGGAGGGAAGACCGTCACAATCAAGGTTGAGGTGGTTGATGCGCCCCTTGACTACAATCTATTACTGGGTAGGAATTTGATGAATAGTATGCAAGCCGTAGCTTCTTCTCTATTTCGAGTTGTATGCTTTCCGTTTAATGGGAAGATAGTTACGATTGATCAAATGTCATTCAAGAATCCGTGTGTTACCGCATCTTCGAGAGCTTCTATTCCGATTGTTGAGCACTCTCAACCGACAACTGGGAGTGTGGGTGTTGGCATGTATCCATCTCTTATGGGATCCTTTAGTTTTCCTGCACCTGTTCTTATGATCGGGTCTAGTTCCGGTGAGGCTTCGTCGTCATTGCATTCAGTGTCTTTTCGCACCACTCATATGGAAGATCCTTGGATTCTTCCTACACCGAGTCCTTCGTGTGAGCCTATCGAAATAGACGTGTCATTGCCTGCAGCAATGATAGCATATCAAGCGAATCTTGAATGTGTTGCAGAGCCTAGTCCTTCCTCTTCGCGGACGGAGGAGGAGGACCCATATGTGCTGCATGCATGGGAAGTTGAGTATTCTCATGCGCATGACTTCCTTGATAGCATTTTTCCATCAGATGAAGCTATTATTGAGGCTATGTTTGGGGTTGAGCCACCTTGGGAAGAGTTGCATCATAGATCTTATTTTCTTCCCGAGCTTGACCATTTGGAGTGTGAATACTTTAGGCAGATTCTTAGTGAGAGAATTGGTAGTCCTGTGGTTCCATTAAGCTCTCCTGATCTGATGGCTGATGGAAACATGGCGAATATATCTCCTACCATTCCTATCAATATCTCTCGCGATCCTGGCAAGATTGAGAATGTCTATATTGGGGAAGAATGTTCCCATGCTAAGATTCAAGAGTATACCGAGTTGTTCAAAGATTTTTGTTACGTATTTGCTTGGTCATACTAGGAAATGCCAGGTATCGACCCTCGCATTGTTGAACATGAGATTAAAACTTATCCCAATGCTAAGCCTGTTTGACAATGCTTGCATGCAGTGAATCCTAGAAAAGCACCCGCAATTAATGCTGAGATAGAAAAACTATTGAATGCTAGTTTTATCTATCGCATTCCCTTGACAGAGTGGGTTTCAAATCCTGTTCCGGTTGATAAGAAGCAGGGAACAATCTGTATATGTACTGATTTCCGTGACTTGAATCATGCCTGTCCTAAGGATAATTTTTCTATACCATTTATTGATCAAATTTTGGATGAGTGTGTGGGAAGCGAGGTATTTTCCTTTATGGATGGCTATTCCGGATACAATCAGATACAGATCAAACCCAAGGACCAACATAAGATTTCCTTTATTTGTCCTTGGGGTACCTTTACATATCGGAAGATGCCTTTCGACCTTAAAAACACCGGAGCCACTTTTCAGTGGGCTATGACCTTGATCTTCCATGATCTCAAATCGATTATTGAAGTATTTTTGGATCACCTTGTTGCTCATTCTCGTCAGAGGATGTGTAATTCCTACCATTTGAGATTAGTGTTCGAAAGATGTCGCCATTACTTGGTCAGGTTAAATCCTCATAAATGCATCTTTTGTGTGAAGTCTAGTTGCTTATTAGGGTTCATTGTCTCCAAGGAGGATATAAGAGTCGACCCTTTAAAGGTTGAGGCAATACTTCAATTGTCTCCCCCGAGAAACATTAGACATCTTCAATGTTTGCAAGGCATGGCAAATTTCTTGTGGAGATTCGTTGTTAACTTTGCCAATTTGACTAGAGGCTTTATGCATCTTTTGAAGAAGGACACTACCTTTTGCTGGGATAAGCGATCCCAGGAGTCCTTTGATGCGCTTAAGCAAGCCTTAGCATCGGTCCTAGTGATTAGCCCACTCGACTATAGCTGTAACTTTTTACTTTATGTGGTTACGTCCATGGAGACGATTGGTATGGTTTTGGTTCAGGAGGATGAGGAGCTCCATGAGCATGTCATATATTATTTGATTTGAAACCCTATAGATGCAGAGATCTGTTATTCCCATGTGGAGAAACTTGCCTTAGCTACCATTCATGCTGTTCAAAGATTGAGACATTATATTCTCCTTCGCCGGACCTTGGTGGTATCCCATGTCAATCCATTTCAGTTCATCCTCACTAGAAGGATGATAGGGGGAAAGTATAATAAGTGGATTATCATCTTGCAAGATTTCAATCTCAAGTTTGTTTCGGCAAAATCGAAAAAATCGTTGATTTTTGTGGAGCTTATATCTGATTTCCCAAATGAGGAGGAGGAGGAAGTTTGTGAAGATACGTTTGTCGATGAGCACATTTTCCTTATCTCAACTTTGGATCCATGGTACAGGGATATTATTATGTATTTACAAACATTGAAGGTCGCTACTCACCTTTCACAGGATGAGCGACGATGGTTATGTCACGTATCCAAGAATTACCCCATAGTGGATAACACATTATACCGCTGTGGGGTAGATTCCATTTTACGTTGTTGTTTAAATCATGAGGAGGTTGAGCTTGTGCTGAATGATTGCCATGAAGGGGCATGTGGTGGTCATTTATCTGGGCTTTCTACAGCCCAAAAAATCTTGCGAGTGGGTTATTTCTGGCCGTCGATCTTTAAATATTGTGTCAATGCGGTCAAGAAGTGTCACCCTTGCCAGGTGTTTGCACGCAATATGAGCTCACATCCTGCCCCATTGCATCCAATTATCACCGTCGGTCCCTTCACTAAGTGGGGGCTTGATTTCATGGATTGCAACCCAACTTCACCTGGGGGGCATCATCATATTATAGTGGTTGTTGACTATTTCATGAAATGGGCTGAGGCTATGCCCATGGTTAAATCCAATGGTGAGACAGCAGCACATTTCGTATTCAACCAGATCATTACTCAGTTCGGTATTCCGAAGGAGCTTGTCACTGACCATGGTAGGCACTTTTAGAATCAGATGATGGAAGAATTGGCTTCGAAGTTAGGGTATAAGTAGGAGCATTCCTCTTCTTATTACCCTCAAGTGAAGGGACAGGTTGAAGCAGTGAACAAATCACTCAAGTCCATTCTCCAACGAACCATCGCACAAAGAAAGACCAATTGGCATATCATGTTATATCTTGATTTGTGGGCTTATAGGACCGCGGTTAAGACTGCCACTGGTTTTTCTCCATATCAACTTGTACATGGAGTGGAGTCTGTATTGCCAATTGAGTGCGAAATCCCTTCTTTGAAGCTAGCTATAGAGCTCTTACCAGACACTTCCCCATTGGAGGAACGTTTGGTCCACTTAGAGCAGCTTGATGAGCAGTGTCGAGATGCCTTGGTGGCTTTAGAAGTGAATAAGCATCGCGTTAAGGTCTAGTATGATAAATCTGTCCATCCAAGGAAGTTTAGTGAAGGATATTTGGTCCTTTTGTGGGATCAAGCTAAAGAATCCTTGGGGGTAGGAAAGTTTAACCCCATGTGGCATGGTCCTTACATTGTTAAACATGTGTTAGAGAAGGGCGCATGTGAGCTAGTAGATTACGAGGGGACAGCCTTGGCGGAGCCTAGAAATGGGATCTATCTTAAAAATTACTATACATGATTCTCATCCAAGGCTGACTATTGTATATTATTGTACAGTATTTTGCATAGTTAGGTTTTTCTTCTGGTGATCGAGTTTGTGATTAGCTTTTGTTTCTTATGGCAGATGTCAATGGAGTATTCCATCTATATAGGATTCATGGATGGTGCTAGCCGCCACACTTAACACTCAGCCTCTGCTGCTTGGGTGATTTATACTCCTACAGGTCAGGTATTGTCTTCAGGAGGCATATGTTTACGGTCCTCTTCGAACAATGTCGCTGAGTATAGTGTCATTATCGAGCTTCTGCGGGATGCCATTTCACATGGTGTTCTCTCTCTTGAGGTACGTCTTGATTCACAGTTAGTAGTGTCACAGCTTAATGGCTTGTATCATGTTAAGGATCCAACATTATTACAAATATTCTTACGTGTGAGATTGTTAGAATGGCAATTTGACAACATAACATACATACATGTTCCAAGAATTTATAATCAAGTTGCTGACTCATATGCTAACTATGTGTTAGATTGGCATTTGATTCTTAGACAATAAGCTCATCACAAACATACATTTTTACACATGTAAATAAATAAATCGATCATCATAAAAGTTTTTCATTAAACATCCAAAATGTGATAATACATAAGTGTCATAATACAAAAATGGGGCTTCCGAGCCACCAAAATATAAATACATGGTAGTACAAAATGTATCACTCCCAGGTATCTAAGCTTGGGGAGGAGGAGGGGGGTTCTGATCATGGAATTTCACCACAGCTCTAGCTAGCTGTCGAAATAACCATACCCATGCTCGTGTTACACTGTTGTAATCTCACATATCACATAAGGTTACCAATAATACATACTAAAACATACATATATAACAGAGACAAGAGATAAGAACAAGTAGGTGAATTAACAGATTATATTACATGAATGGGTCCATACAACACAGAGAACTGAACCGAGTTCTCATCTGGCTCAACAGTCTATATATACGATTACAAAACAGTTACAGAATAACTACCTGTCGGTTCGGTGAACCGACACGACCTTACGTGGCCGACCTAATCTCTAGTTTAGTCGGCCGACCGACTTAGTCGGTTGATCGACTAAGTTGGCTATCATTCAAGTCGACTTATCGACTTGCTCCTCCAACATCTCCCCCACGAACAAAATTTTTCTTCATCCTAAAGAGACAGGGAGGTACAAAATTCTTCCTGTCTGGTCTCAGTAGTCATTGTGATGTACCTAGTATTCATGGGCTATGAAGTCTGATGGTCGGTCTTTTCTGTACGCAGACTTCGAAACTGGATGGGGCTGTCACTGCTAGGTGATGTTGGAAATCTATCCAACTTTGCAAAATCTTCTGGATGTCAATGGTGAGTGTGGTCAGGCTTGATAAGATCAACATATTTTATGAAATGGAGACTTTAGCTATTCTCTCCATGTCGGGACCCATAATCTGGTCCTTCTCTTCTACAGTCCCAATAAGTTGTTTCATCTGCGGGCAGATGATGTCGACTTTTTCCAAGTTGGGGATAGCTTGTTGCACCCACTGATGTGCTTCCCTCTCAAGTTTTTACAGCTTGGCTGTTTCAAACACTATTTGTTCTTCTATTGTGGTTCTGAGTGCTTCATCAATGGTTTTCCTGTTTTCTAGTGCCTGGATCCCTTGTCGGGTCTGCCAAGTTTGCTGATAGACTTTCCCGTAGTAAGTAAGCCAGTCTCTCAGTATTTCTTCAGTGATGATAGAATCATCCATGTGATCTTACAGCACTTTATAAGATTCAGAAAAGGTGGTGTGCTTTGCCATTAGGAGTCGGGCAGTTTCTTCGTTTTGTTCTTCCTTTGTTTCCTGAATTTGTGCTTTGAGTGCCGACACCATGCTCTCCAATAGCTGATACACCCTTTCGAGCAGTTTGTCGGTGTCGACCTCTACGGGGCCTGGCATTACTGAATGGGCCAGGTTTCTGCATCTGTTGAGGAACTTGACCTATTCTGCAACCTTGTCTTCAAGTTCCTTACATCTCTGCTCGCTCCTCATCTTTGCTTCGACTGCTAGGGTCTTGAGGAGTTGTCCTAGCTCTACATCGGTTAGTGAGCTTGCATCTTTCAATTTGATATGGACCTTTGATGGCTGTCAATGATGCTCCTTCTTTTGTTTCTCCTTCCTCTTATTATGATTTTCTTTCTCTGTTTGTGTCAGCACCTGTGTACCTGCAAAAGTTGAGTCAGGATCTTTGGTTTGTGGGATAGTGGTTCATGGTTTCTCTGGTTGGGGAGGTGGGATGACTGCTGCCTCTGGTTGGTTAGATACAAAGGGTGCAGAAGTGGAAACAGTTGGTGCTGATGGTTGTGGTGGGGCTTGCTCTAAGTCGGGGGGTGGTGGTAGTGGTGGTGGAGATGGTGGTGGTGGTGAGGGAGTTGGTGAATGGTCGAGGGTGATTGGGTTGGGGGAAGTGTGGGTGAGTGGTGTGTTGATGGGCTAGGGAGGTGAGTCTAAGTCAGATAACATTTGGTTAATTTGGCAATTTATTTCCTCCTCATTTTCTTCTCCTCCAGTCGGTGCAGCGGCTGGTAGGTTGGTTTGGGGTACAGTCGGAGTGATAGTCGCGGTCCGACATGTGGTCACTTCAGCTTCCTTGTTGGGATTTCTCTCAAAAGTTGAAGTGATAGTTGCAAAGGTTCGGTACTGGAATTCATGTCCTGGTTGGTATCCACCGACCTCGAAGAGAGGTGATTTTGTGGATATCTTTTGTGCTGACATAAATGTCTCAGGCAGTTTCTCAATGAATGCCTGCAAATCTATATCTTTATCGAACTTTGCCTTCACAGCTTTCAACATGGCACTTTTGCACAAGTCGAGTGGGCTTACTGAATGTTGTTCTGGAACTTGCTCCTCTATTACTTTCGTTGGGGATGGGGGTGGAGGCATCAACACAAGATCGACAACATTTTCAGGCATTGTCATGTGGGTGGTCTTGGATTTCTTTGGTCGACCCAATAGTACTCCTGCCTTGACAAATTTTTGGAACTGGGTTTCCACCGGCACCTTATTTGCTGCGACATCTTCGATTATGTTGAGGGTCGTAGCTGCCAGTTCCTCCTCCTCATTTGATGAATCGACGATGATAATCTTGCGCTTACCTTTTCCTTGTTGTTGTTGTTGTGTCTTTAACTTCTTCCTTGCAGCTGCTATCTCTTTCAATAATTTTTTAATAATGCCTTTTATGATAACATACTCTGGGTTTTATGGTTCTGTCTCTCCCCTTGGCTCCTGGGTCAGGATGAGACTTTCTGTAGCTGGAGTGATGACCTGGTGCTCCACCTATGTTTCTTCTATCTGGGGTTCTTCCCTCTGTGTTGTCGGAGGTTTGGTGATGATTTGAATTCGTCCAGTGTGTTCGACCGGTGTCTCCTCCGACACAAAGGTACTGATGTAGAGGTTCAACTCATAGTCTTCCTATTTCTCTTGGTCGGTTAGCGACTCCTCGATCGAGAAGTCACTCTTCTTCATTGTCGCTGGTACTATTATTTTTGTTTTAGCTTTTCGAGACAACTCCCGAAAGATCTGGTCGACCAATGGATAATAGTCGAGAACTTTTGCATTTGAGGCATCACCCTACATGTACCACATCGAAGTATGGTCGAGTTCTAGTTGGATGTGGGATTTTTTTGGTAGACTTCTTCGAATGTTTTGAGGCACCCTCCATCTAGTCATGCAGACTTTGAGCTGTTGGAGCCAGTACTCCAACAACACTTTTTCGTCGTCAAGTTCCTGCAAAGTTCCTCTCTGGGAGAATGGTTTGAATCTCTACATGTGGAACCTTGTTGGTTCTTGAAAAATTGGGTTTCCTTCTGGGCAGATATGGTACATGACTATCCATAAAATGAGGGAGGGGAACCTAATGATTCCTCCTGTCTCTTGGAATCTTTCACAGATGGTATTGACCATGTCGGTGACATATTCAGCCCACCTGTAGATTTTTCCATTCGTCGCAATGGTGTCAACAGCTTCTAGCATGTCTAATTTGAGGTCACTGCCTCGACCTGCCAAGGTGAGTGTTATTGCTATTATTTTGGCCACAATATGTGGCATTCAGGTTGTGATTTGACTAATCATCAACCCCTTCAAGTTTTTTCCCGAATCTAACCCAGTTAGCTCTTCGACCAGTCCTTCTTTAATACCAACTGGTACTGGGTCTCCTATGTTTAATAGACCTATCAGCTTGGAGATGACCTCTCCAGAGATGTCGACCGGTTGGTCAAAGTAGAATCGACTGTTGTGGTACCGTCTTACGATGAATTTTACAATGGTTTCCTTGGTGCCACTGAAGCTGGCCATGAGCGGTGCATTGACATAGTTGAATATGGTGTTGTATTTGATTTTCTCCATAACTTGAGTGGGCTTCTTGTTGACATAAGCCCATTCTTGCATCTTGGTCCATAGTTTTTGCCATGAGCCTTCCTACATCTTAGCATTCTTAATGTTCTTTAGCCTGCAGACTAAAGGTGTGTCTGCAGTCTGTAGTTCCTTGGCTCTGGTGAAGGCTCTAGTTTGTTTCGGTTCCATCTTGTCGGTTTGGTGATCTATTTCAGTAAGGTATTCTCAGCTTTCAGTCAACTGGATACTCAGATACTCTCTCTGTATGGATTGCGGTGAATGGTCCTTCAGCGGTCCAGTATTTATAGGCGATGCTGTGGATGTTTTGGTCGATAAGTGTATTAATGGCGGATGTGATGTTCCAGCTAGAATACTTGAGTGTGTGTTAATGGAAAATTGCTTTCAATGCTCGATGTCATGAATGCGTGATGGGACTATTGAGGTCATCGATCGATGTCGGTTATGAAAATGGTCAGTCGATGCAAATGGTCAATGTCGATGGGCATGATGTCAGTTGTTGAAATGGTAATTTCTTGTCATAGTTTTCTGTATGTTTGGTATTATTTTTCCTTTTTGATTTTTAGGTTTTTATAGATTTTAGGTTACGGTTATGGTCGTTATAGGATTTTTTTTTTGTAGCGTTTTAGTCGGGCTCCATTAATGAGTTTCTGAAATACTATGTCTTGTAACATCCTTAGTCAGACTAAGCCATTGGTATGTATCTCTTCGATAATGTAGGCTCCCATCCATTCCGTATGGAGCTTTTTAGGTTTACCTTTTACTTGACTATTGTATAGTAAAGCAAGGTCTCCTACCAACAAGTTTTTGTTCTTGATGTTTCGGTCGTGCCATGCTTTCTGTTGTTGTTTCTATATTTCTTCATGTTGTATTGCCATTTTTCGGTGTTCTTTGAGTTTTCTTAGTTGCAATAGTCGGTCCTTTATTCCTTGTTTGACATCGACATGTAGGATCTCTGCGATGATAGGTGACTGTTGTCGGAAGTGTAGTGGAACTACTGCTTCTTTTCCATAGACTAGTCGAAATGGAGTTTGATAGGTCGAACATTTATATGTTGTTCTGTATGCCCATAATACTACAGGTATTTTTTCGTCCCATTCGTCCTTATTAGCATTACATATTTTGGTTAGTCTTCTTGTTAATGTTTTATTAAATGCTTCAATTGCTCCATTCGACTGAGGATGGTATGCTGTACTCCGACGATGGCCGATTTGGAACTGGTCGGTTAGGGTTTTGATAGTTTTATTGATGAAGTGTGTTCCCTGGTCACTAATTAAGGTTAGTGGACATCCAAATCTGGTGATAATATTCTCATAGATAAACTTAGTAGCTATCTCACTAGAACATGTTCGACTGGTTCGACCTCTACCCATTTAGTTACATATTCGACTGCAGTTATGATGTACCTTGCGCCTGTCCTTTTTGTTGGTATAGGAAATGGTCCTATGAAGTCTATGGCCCAGATTTCAAATTTCAAACTTGGGTTCACTAATATCAAAGGCATTTTTGTGCTAGGTATGGGTCGACCTAGTCGTTGACATCTTTCACCTTGACTGACAAAATTTTTGCAATCCTTGTGAAGTGTCAGCCACCAAAGCCTTAACTGTTGGATTTTCTTTGCAGTTGTGTCTGCTTGGAAATGTCCTCCTGTAGGTCGATAATGTGCTTCATGCATAATGTTGTCTCGTTCATGTTCTATTACACACCTTCTAAGGATGTCATATAATCCCATTTTGTATAAGAATCCATTTATAAGACTGTATGGTGCAGCCTTCATAGCTAAGATCTGCTTCTTCTTTGTACTCATTCCTTCTGGTGCATGTCCATCTTCTAAGAACTGGGCTATTTATTCTAATTATGTTGAGAATGCTTCTATCTGAAATAGCTGTGCATCAGTTAAGTCATATTCGACTTCTGTTAGCTCTTCTCCTATGTCGATTCATGATAAATGGTTAGGACCGACACTTAACTTACCTGGTCTGACAACAACTTCGAATTCAAATTCTTGGAATAATAGTAGCCATCGACAAATCCTTCCCTGATGTAGTGGTTTATTGACGAGATATTTAAGTGCCTGATGGTCTGTATAGAATATAAATGGGTTAGCTAGAAGATAATGTGGATATTTTTGTAGTGCAAAGACCATTCCTAATGCTTCTCTTTCTGTTGTCGAATAGTTTCTCTCAACCTTGTTTAATTTTCTGCTACTGTAAACTATAGGATAATCCATTCCATCATCTCCTGGTTGAGTTAAGATTGCTCCTATTGCTAGGCCTGATGCATCAATATGAACATGGAATTTGATCGACCAGTTTGGAAACCTTAGGACTGGTGCTTTGACTAGTTTTCTTTTTAATTTTTCAAATGATATGTGGCACTCCTCTGTCCAGTTGAATTCTTTATCTTCCCTTAATAGTTCTTCAAGTGGATAGGTCATATCTAAATAATACCTTATGAATTTTCTGTAATAGCTTGTGTGGCCAAGTAGCACCCTGACTTGTTTTGGGTTTACTGGTGGTTTTAGGCCGAGGATAATTTTGATCTTTGCAAATTCAACCTTAATACCTTCCTTACAGACAATGTGCCCTAATAATATCCCTATGGGGGTCACAAATATGCATTTCTTGATGTTTAGGGATAGCTGAATTTGTTGACATCTCTCCAACATAGCCTGAGCCATTTGCAGTGATCCTTTAACATGAAGTATATTTTCCAATCATCAAAGTATACTGCCATGGTATTGTAAATATATTCTTGAAATGTTTTGACAACAATTCTAGAAAATACTGCAGGTGCATTTTTTAATCCAAATGGCATAACCTTGTAAGCAAATGAGCAAAATTCACACACAAAGGTTGTCTTCTTCTGGTCTTCTTTAGCTATTGACACTTGGTTATAACCTAAGAATCCATCTGTAAATGAGTAGCATTCATGTCCTGCAACCTCATTTAAGATTTCATCTGCATAAGGAGTTGGAAATGGGTCTATCAGTGTCACTTTATTTAGCTCCCTGAAGTCGACACAAATTCTTAGTTTGGTCAGATCATGTTTCTTAGGCTGTACAACCATTGGGCTTGCCCATTCTGATTGGTCAATAGGATAGATGATGACTGCTGCAAGCATGTTATCAATTTCCTTTTTGACTATCTCTTTGTATTTGTGAGCTAGTTTATATGGCCTTTTCTTCACAGGTCTAACATCAGGGTTAGTATCAATCTTCATTTCTACCATTTTGTGGACTAAGCCTTTGAGGTCTTTATAATCTCTAGAAAATACATCTTGAAACTCTTTTAATAAGTTCACTATCTCTGTGGTCTATGCTTCACTCCGGTAGTCACCAATCTTTGCCCATTTTGGTCGATCATCATTTGAGATGTTGAATTCCCTAGTTTTGACTTTAGCATCTAGCCATTCTCGTGCTTTGGCTTCATTGATTGGTCGAATTCCTTCCTTAAACTGTGAGAATGTGGCAGGGAAGTCAACTGCAGTCATTCTTTCGGTATCATGTTTGTCGGTTGTTTCCACTTTAAGGACTGTACAAATAGGTTTGGTCATTTCAACATGGTTTGATTTCCATATAAAGCTTTTACCTCTGTGTTTTCATTTTCTAACTGTAGTCTTGTCAATTGTGGTTTTGTCCTCGTTTGTATATTGTTGCATCTCATTGTTTGTCGGTTATCTTTTAAGGGTTTGTTTTCTGTCGGCTGTATAAATTCTTTAATCTGTTTTGTTGTTTCAACTAAGTTTTCGTTGTGTGATATAAAGTTGAAATATTTAATGAAATTTTCCCTAAGTTCATGCCATAAGAATGTTTCACCTCTAGCTTCTTCTATTTTATACCATTTGTTTGGTAAATCAGAGAGGGTTAATGGGAACAGGTGTGGCCATGCTCGTTCACCCTTGTATCCAAGTTTTCTCCATTCTTTTTCACATGTCTTGATATGATCTTCTGGGTTCTGTCCTTGAATGAAAATAGGTATCTGAGCCTGTTTGGTTAACTTCTTTCCTCCAAACCTTTCGACAAAGTAATTTGAATCTGTTGTCCAGGTATGTAGACTTATCTAATGGGTATCCCACCATTGAGAAACTTTCCTGTAAAAGTTTCTACTAGGATTTGAAGTCAGCCATGTTCACCAATATTTTTGGAAACTTGTCCTACATGCATGACTGGTGATTCTCTTTCCTTTTATCTTGGGATTTGTGTAGTATTTACATTGGTAGGTTGTAAGGTAGGGTATTCCCTAATTTTCTTCTCAAATATTTTTGGGACAATGGACACTATGAAGCACTGTTGGGTGGGATTTTTCTGTACTTTTTGAATAATCCAACACCATCTTGCTTGTGTTTCATAGTTCTCGATCTCCCAATTATATAATTCTGCATCTGAATTATAACCAGCTGAGTCTTGGTTGCCAAAATGAAGTTCTCTGTAGATATTGGGTTCTGTATAATCTGCATTGTTTTGAATCTGGTAGAGTTGTCGGATGTCGACTTCTTCCTCAATAGGTTCTGTCCAAGGTTCTCCTTAAGATGGGTGGATAGGTACAATGACCTTTTGTCCATTTCCTTTTAATTTGATTCTCTCTTTGTCCAGGGATATCGATGCTTTCATATTTTGACCCCAAGGTCAACCTACTAATGTTAGGAAGGAGCTGGATCCTTCCTTAGGGTCAATGATTTCAAAGTCAACTTTGGTTAAGATTCCTTTTATAGTTGTGTCAACATTTTTCCAGACTCCAATAGGTTCAATTAGGCCCTAGTCGGCTAGTTTCAGGTATGTGCATGACTCATATAGTCGAGGTCTGCCCATGTGTTCCCAAGTGTCATGAGTCATGATGTTTACTTGTGATCCAAAGTCGAGCACTACTTGTCGGACATGGTATCCTTCGATTTCTAGGTCGACCAGTGGGTCGGCATCACCTTTATCTTTTTTATTTAAGCTACAGATATTCTTGGTTTGTTTTTCGGAGTTGTTATGTTTTATTTCATATAGCAAATCGATAAACTGAGATACTGAGTTGTCTTTTTGTACAAGTTGTATTAATTCATTTATTATGTTTTGTCGATTGTCGTTAGCTTGTTCCTGTCGTGCAAATTCTTTGAATACATGGGTTGCTTCTTTGTATGTTTGTTTTTCTTTAAGTGGATCAAGGTAGACATTTTTCTCTTTTATTTTGCTGATTCTTGGGTTATCACTTCCTGTTTTTGTTCCTTGTTGAGTTACAATATGCAATTTTTTTGTGTTTATTACATCATTTTTTTGCACACATGACAAGACATTAACATTTTTCTTTGTATTTATTTTTTCCAACATGGTAGGGCAATCCTCTAGTGAGTGATCCCCTACTCCACAATGAGTACAAAATTTGAGGTTAGTTCTGTCTTTATATGGACAGTCTGCATACCAATGTCCCTCCTTATAACATGCAAAGCATTGGATGGGTCGACGTGGTCGGTTGTCTCGATTTCCAGGGAATTGGCCTCATCCTCCGTAACCTCCACGTCGATTGTCATACCGGCACTCGTATCTTTGACCTTCATATATCTGACCATTCTGATCATTTGGTAAGTTGTTTTGCTCATTGTTTTGTGCAACTGCAGTGGTTTGGTAGACTGCATGATAATTCTATCGGTTCTTCAAGTTCAAATGGCAGTCAGCTTTGTTATGATTTTTAGTTTCGCAGATTGCACACCAGGATGCCTTGCCGTTCTTCATGTTGAACGGGAAATCTTTTGTCGAGTGGTCCTCGTGCTCCTGGCAAATGTCGCAAAAACATTTGGTCTGCATGAATCGAACGTCCTATCGGTTGTATTCCTGTCGACAGTTGTCTTTGGAATGTCTGGTCATCGAGCACTTGGTGCACCATATATCCTGATTTTTGAGGTTTAACTCCTTTAAAGACTTCTGCACACTCTCAAGTTGTTCTTCTAATCTGTGATTAGTGGAGTATGTTGGTATGTCCTCATCCATTTCCACTTGGAGAGCTTTTGTAAGCACATCTTCGTAAGACTTGAATGTTTCCAGACTTATGTGTCGGTGGACTTTCTAAGATTAACCTGCAAGAAACCACTGGATTAGTAATTGTTCATCTATAAAATAGTCCAGTTGGCTCAGAAGGTCTTTCCATCGCTTATCATAGTCGCGGATAGTTTCTCTTGGCTTCTGTGCTGTTGTTTTTAGTTTTTTCGCTGCCAGGTGTTTTGCATCTGGAGTTTTGAAAAATGATAGAAATTGCGCTTTGATCTCAGCTTTGGTTGCTCTAGGTTGTCTTTCAAAAAAGGTCATATACCAAGTTAATGCCCTTTTCCTCAAGGCATCGGCGAACTGTGCTATCTATCTATCTTCGTCCGTAACTTGGTTGGCCTCCCAAGTCAACTCACAAACGAACCAGTTTCATCTGGGGTCCTCATCTCACTCATATAGAGGAATGTGTACTGACCCGTGACCCATATCGGAATCAATGTCGCTGCTTTCAGGAGGTGGGGGTGAGGGTGGTGGAGTTATTGGCTTATTCATTTCTGCGGAACTATGGTCGACGAAACTTTCATTCCCGTCAGTTGTTGATTCTTCTTCGACCAGTGGTCGGTTAGTGTTGATTTCTCTTGTTGATATCCCACTGCTACTATTTTTCCACAGCTCTAAATGTTCTGTTTATTCCAAAGTTGTATTTGGCAGGGGGGGTGCTCCTTCATGTATCGGTAAGAGTAAGTGGATACTTTGGTTGGATGGTACCACTTGAAAGGTAACCCAATTTCCTTCCTCCGGTCGACAGATAATGAGGTGTCTTCCAATGTTTGTCTCATCGTCTAGTCGACTCCATATACCAAAGTCACCAACTCGTAGTCGGAGGTCCTATTCGACAATAGTTTGTATCCAGGTACACGGATTCAATAGAGAGAGAGTTGTTCCTTCATGGGGAGATTTTAATTGGAGAGCTTCTGGCTGCTCTATCCACAATTCTTCCTCCATAGGAGATGCCTCCTTTTCCATGCCTTCTTTTTGTCAGTCATGACCCAACTCTGATGGGTTCCCTTCCCGGTCGGTCGCCCTAAGAATCCTTCCTCTATGCAGTGCTAAGGCTCTTTCCCTTCTTTCTTCCCTCCTTTTTTATCTCTCTTCCCTCTCTATTTTTTGAATTTCTAACATACCATTGTGTGATACTATTCTCTTGATTTCCCTTTTGGTCAACTTCTCATTACTGGTGAATGGTATCTGCTTCTAGTCGACTAGAATCCACTCCACTTTATCTCGACATATGACCAGCTACCCCCCCCTATCCTACCCGACACTTTTAGAAAGCCCAAATAGTTCCGTCTACTTGCTTAGGAAGTATTCCCACTCCCTTTCTGCAATGAATTTTTCCCGCCTCTTTTGCTTTTTCACCCAGTTAGAGTTTGATGGTAGTTCGTGAAGTGATGGACGAGGTTTGAAAATATGACCTACTCCCTTCTCGATCAGAAATTTAAATAGCAAGGTCGGTAATGAACATAGAAATTGCTCGGTGAGGTCTGTGTAAAATTTCTTCTTGACGGTTTCCACAGAAGTTCTGTCTTCTACTGCTTGCTCCTCACAGAAGTCATCGGCGATTTTCTCGAACCACTCCAACAAGTTTTTTCTTCCTCCTCGGATCAGTTTTTCCAGCAACTGTTGGTCTTTAGTCCCTTCCAGCTTTTTCATCCAGGAGTTTCTTCAGAAGTTGGGGCACTAATTCTACAAACTTATCATGTGTTTCTGTAAAGAATATTTATTTTGCTTGTGCGATTGTTAATTTGTTCCTTCGTGCATAATTCTGCAAATAATTTGCAACTTTACGGTCCCACCAGTCCTTAATCTCCTGTTCTGATATCATATATTTGCATATATCTCATATCTCAGACATGTACTACTGGCAACAGAACCAATGTTGTAATCTCACAGATCACATAAGGTTACCAATAATACATACTAAAACATACATATATAACAGAGACAAGAGATAGAACAAGTAGGTGAATTAACAGATTATATTACATGAATGGGTCCATACAACACAGAGAACTGAACCGAGTTCTCATCTGGCTGAATAGCCTATATATATGATTACAAAATAGTTACAGAATAACTACCTGTCGGTTCGGTGAACCGACACGACCTTAGGTGGCCGACCCAATCTCTAGTTTAGTCGGTCGACCGACTTCATTAGCTAATCCACTAAGTCAGCTATCGTTCAAGTTGACTTATCGACTTGCTCCTCCAACATACACCCACCACCTGACGCTACATGGCCTTAGGCAGGTCCTCGACCTGCGCCATGGGTACCCTATGTGTCAGCCACACGAAGTTGGTATGAATGCTTTGGAGCATCCGCTCCGCATCCACACCCATAATGTCATCTCCTCTTCCCCTCCGTCTATGACAAGGGAAACCTTCAAGCCACTGTGGTCCTACATCTGCATACATATGACAGGATGTCACTATGTGTTGTCACGCAAAAACATGTCTTTTGAGTCTATATATATTAAAAACACACAACAAAAAAAAAATTCAAAAAACTTAAAAAGAGGGTTGGGATTCATTACCAATGTCACCGTATGCTGATCCTGGTGGTAGAGGCATGTCGGGATCTTCCCAAAAATCTGTCCCCGCATAGGGGTAATCATCGATTGGAACTATCTGTCACCACCACCATGGAAAGAAATCAAATGGATAGGGGTTGGACACCCTACCTCCACCCATTCTGCGCATCACATCTTCCCAACGTCATTGGGCCGGATCTCGAACCCTGTGAAGAGGAACGTCAACTCTAGGGCTCAGTCCTAGAACACGCTCAAAGAAGAGCGTGCTCAGTATACTACTAAAATCAAAGTTTTGTACCCTACCCATCTTGCAGTTGCTGAGATATTTCTTCATGTTGCTCAATAGCTCAGTACTCCAATCGTAAACTATGGGTCTCATGCACTCCACTACATTGAACATCAAGGGCCACGAGGCCTGGTGGAGTGAGGCTAGCCTTGCTATCCTGCCGAGTGTGCACCTGTATGGAGTTAGTTGGGATCTGACTCCCGACCTTCTTTGTGTCTGGATAATAGTATATAGCTATATACTCATCTATGGAGAGTCCACCTCTGGGCTCGCGAGACCGTAAGTTCACCACTTCCCCCCATCGGGACAATCTTGTAATGAAGTATATGTCCTCCACCTCTATAGTGAGGGACATCCCATCAATCTGGAAAGACTCTGAGTCAGGATCCCAGTAGTCTACTAGCATCTGCAGCAGTATTGGTTTGGCCCTTAAGCCACCAAGACACCAAAACTTATAGAGCCCACATGCACGAAGAGCTTGTTGTGCCATTAGATCTCCCCGTACTACTTCTTCTACATCCCCGTGCTCTCCTTCCCTCCATTCTAGAACCATCCTGCACTTTGAATTTAAGTTTGGTTCATTAAATGTCATAGAAAAACTTAAACGCAGCCACATATGCGACTGTTTGCTAAACAGCCACGTATGTATGCGATTTTGAGGCATTTTTCCGCGTATAGCCAGCCCTATATGCAGAAAAATCCTCGATTCTCATGTGGACCGAGGCGCATATTTTAGAGTGGCCTAGAAATCAATTTGGACCATGGAAATTTCAAAATTTTACATGCAAATGAAAGAGCAGGGCATGGGAAGTTACCTGGAAAAAACGGTCTCGAAATTCGCATTTGAAGTTCCGAGCTTAATTGGGTAAAAATTTCAAATGTTATATAATTTTTTTATTTTTTTACTATTTATAGAAATTTTTCAAATTTTTGAAAATTTTTACCCCCTTTCTATAGTTTTGGACCATTTCTAACCCTTTTGGACCGTTTTTGACTAATATGATAATGTAGGAGACCGTTTTGAGCATCTTTTCGACCATTGTTTTGACCCATTCGTGCCAATTTCAGGTATGATGTTTAAACTAGCATATAGGTTAGATTTCACTTCCGTTTGCATTTTGCATGACCTTATGACCATTTCATTATAACTTTAGGTACGAACCCATTCTATCCCGTCACGGAACCTTCTTGTTGTTTTATAAGTGACGTGATGTGAATGGTAGAGCTTGACCTTACATGGGTACCCTAGTTATCTCCTTGTTTGCATTTGGTGCCCATGCCAACAATTTTTCCTTTAGGGTGTGGGAGTTCGTTGTATAGTATCGCTGTGACATTTTGCAAGAGCCTCATACTCCTCTTGATATTTTTGCTAGCTTATTTCCCTAGGACTCCCTTATGTCAAGTTGTAATTGCATTATCATGAGCTTTTCCTTCCTCATTGAGCCTTATGCCAGCTTCCCTGACTTTGAGTATCAGCCATATAGCCTGAGCTTGTCTCATGTCTAGCCATGCAAAGCCATTTTATATATCCTTTGCAGCTTGATTCCCTATTTTTACCGGGAGAAGACTTTCCCCCGAGTGTCGCTATCCTACACATGTGTCCTTGCATTGAGCATAGGTATGTTCTGCTGCTTGGAACTAGTTTGTTTTCCTATTTGACAGTCGTCTCCTCCTAGTCTGTAGCTTTAAAGCAATTTATTATTTTTCAAGCTTTTCAAATATTTGAAAAAGTCCAAAAAAATAAAAATAAAAACAAAAAACTGGACAAGAAAAGATGTTATCTTTAGCAGCAGTCGAGTCGTGTTGCCTTCGAACAGAGCACTGTATATCACATCCGTTGGTTGGGTTAATAGTTTGACTTTAAGAGTTGTACTCATTTATCTAAGTTTATCTCCACTGACTGGTTAAGCTTCCAGTCCCTATGGAGCCTCTGTCGATGCCTCCTGTGTCGCAGAGATGTCCTAGTTTTGCATATCGAGTCTATGCTGCATACATTCAATCACCATTCACATTTATGCTCTTGTTTGAAGGAAGTTGAAACCTGATTCGACCATTCCTCAGTTATCTTGACTTTGCATGTCGACCATTCCCGGTACAGTTACTGGTTCGTGCACCTTATGATCGAGTCCTTCCACATTATACAGCTTTGTTGAGTACCTTGTGTTGGATGATGGGGGATGCCTTAATGCCCTCCTTCCAGCGGATTTCATCCCATCAACTTCAGATCATTTATTATGGGATAGGAATCTAGAGTCAGTTTTGAGTGCCTTAAGACTTGCAGTCATCAGTGGCAGGTTCTCTCGCCATCAACAGTTTTTGGGAATACATCAATGTCCCCTGATTGATGGATTCTCTCAAGTGTTTGACCTCAACACATTTATTCACACTTGTTATTTTACACTCTAGTACCTTAATTCCCATTTTCATTATCGGTGGGTGATCTCACGTTTGTTAACGGTATACATTAAAGACCGGTAATCAGACGATGGACTACTATGTTTGACCTCGATATTAATTCTTCCACATGATCTAGGAACTAGGAATCAAAATCATCAAAGAATTATTCACAAATACTCATGAATTGGAAATAATCGAAACTGAAATAGGTTTCCTCTCTGTATATTTTATAAACAATAATGGGTTACAATTTCCATGCTGAGCAATGGCTTAACTCCATGAAGAATTCGAATACCTAAGGGACAATTCGAATTCAATGAGTGAGTCTAGCTTAACTGACTCTTTGCCATGCAATCTCACTCAGTTAACCACTTGACCAAAACCCTAATTGACTCACCAAACCCTAACTGAAGTCGGAGTGCAATAAATGACTGAATCTCAACTGAAGGAGATCAAACACATGTCATAGCAATCCAACCATCAAGTGCTAGTCCTGCATGACTCCAATGAACCCTGATGAGGTTAACTGAAGCTGAACTGACCATCAGAAGTTGGTGGAGGTGCCTTGTTGACTCCAGTTCATTAAATAATAATAAATAATAATAAATAATATATTTAATGAATGGAGGCGCCTTAACTGACTGTAACTGAATGGTTGAACTGAAAGTAACCACTAGTTAGCAATTAGGTGCATTAATGTCACACAAATCACCCCTGGAGTGCTCCAGTTAGCCTCCTTGACTGTAGGTAGGCGTGGGAGTGACTGGGATTATGGTAATTAATGCTCCACTGATGTCAATTAAACTTAGGATAGTGGTTTAACTAGGCCAATTTGAGCGAAAGAGTGTGTATGATGGTAAATGTCTCCAACACTCGACACCTCTATTCACATAGTAGGACATGTACTTGTAGCGGTTTGTGTAGAAGACCTTCCAGATTGGTGGCATCTCTTATATGTTTCCTCCTTGATCGTGCCAGTGTTCATGAGATTTCAGCTCTCGTGACTTGATTCCAGTATATGTTAGACATTTCTAGCCATTATGGAGATCTTGATCCATTATATATCTTCAGCATTCAGGGAGATCATGATCCTTTGTATATCTTCATGATGGAAATTCTGATCTATTTATATTGTACATGGCGATGACCACACATGTCATATTGTATCATGCCTATTCATTGCCATTGTACTCTTATGTATCCGGGATTGCTGGATCTACTTGCAATTATATGGAGAGCTTTATCATTGTATTGTACTGATTGGATGGTTGGTTCTTCCACTGGGTTCTTCATCACTCCACTTTTGGGATGGACTTATAATTTATTTCAGCCATCGTATGACCCCTCTGACCTCACACATTAGGGGCCATCTGTTATAGTTGATTTTACCACAAATGGTGAATCACACTTTTATGGCCTTCCCTGTCCCTCTGCAGACTCCTTAGACCCCATGGACCATTTTTGTACCTTTGATGTTTCCAAGATCATCCCTAAAAACATGCAAAAATTACCATACGTGAATTTTAATCCCTTTCCCGCGTATATACGCGGATTTGACCCTTAAACCCGCGTATATCAGGATTTGTGCAAAAGGCCAAATTCTTTTGGAGTTTTCCTTGATGTGGATCCGACTCACTTGTCTCTGAGCCCTCCATATGCCTTGATATCGCTCGGATTCAACCTTTCATTACCTCATTGAAGAGCTATATAAGGAACCCTTTGGATACATTGAAGGCATGAGGAATTGAAGAGCAAGAAAACTATAGTCCATTGTTGCCGAAGCTTATACTTGAGTCTGCATCCCTTCGTCCCTTGGAGCACTTTTGTGTTCTTCCCAAGCTTGTCTTTTGCTTGTGAGCTTGCTATCGAGAGATGGAGGATTGAAGTGGTGGAGGCCCAAGTGGGGGACTCAGTTTCTCTGATTCGCAGACGTGCCGACAGAGGTTGTCACTATTGTAATCTTTGTTTTATATTAATAGAAATATCTTTTCCTATCCAATAATATGTGTTTAAATGAGCATTTAATTCATGGATGCTTTTAAATGCTTATATGTTATTTATTATATATGCTAGAGTAGGTCTAACATGATTATATATAGCATGATTGTCTTGTTTATTGAATGTTGAGGAAGTAATTTATCAATTCAAGCTGGAGTTCGAAAGCTCAACAAGGATCTACATCAACCGTCCGGAATAAGGTATAAACCAAGACCTTTAGTGTTAGATATTTAGTTTCTCTTGCATACAGGAAAGGATTGATTTCTAGAGTCAAGCTGTCTGTTGTGGTACCCTAAGCCATAGGAATTTCTCTCCCTAACACCCCTACAAGCATCCAAAGAAATTCAAGGATGAGATTGAGAAGACCATCAAAGAAATCCTTGATTTTGGTCTCATTAGGCCAAGTTCCATCTCCTTTGCTTCTTCGATGGTTCTGGTGAAAAGGAAGGATGGAACACTCAAAATGTGCATAAACTACTGGGACTTGAACTAGAAAATCATACAGAACCCGTACCCAATCCTCGATATTAATGAGCTAATGGATGAATTCCATGGAGAAAAAATATTCTCCAAAATAGATCTTTGGTCGAGATACCACCAAATTAGAATGAGGGAGGATGACATAAAAAAGACAGCCTTTCGATGTCATTTTGGTCACTTTGAGTTTTTTCTCGTGTCATTTGGCTTAACTAATGCTCTGGCAACCTTCCAATATTGAATAACAAGGTGTTCAATGGGTAGCTTTGTAAGTATGTACTTGTATTTTTTATGATATTTTGATTTATAGTAGGACATGGGAGGAGCACCTACTCCATTTAGATGTTGTGCTAACTATACTTGCAGATCATTCTTTTTATGCTAAGTTGTCCAAGTATGAGTTTGGCATGATTGAGATTCTTTATCTCAGCCATGTGATTTTCCAAGAAAGAGTCAAGTTGCACCAAGATAAAATCAAGGACATCCTGGATTGGTCAAGCCTAAGAAACCTCATTGATTTGAGAGGCTTCACTGGCCTTTGCAACTACTACCAAAAAATTTTCAAAGGTTTCTTCATCTTTACTGCACCTTTGACAGATCTTCCAATAAGGGGGCATCCACTTGGGATGGAGAAGCATAACAATCTTTCCGAAAGATGAAGTAAATAATGAGCAGATGTATGGTGCTAATGCAAATTACATGTGTATACATAAGTTGTTACTAGATACTCAATTGAAAAAATCTTAAATTTTGTTTCACTGTCCTACGAATTAGAATGTGCGGATTTCCATACATGTTGTACGGACATCTTATGGAACCCATAAAAGTATACAGACTATACCGTCCAGAATCTATACAGGTGTGCATACCGTATAAGTCATGCAAGGAGGCCATACAGTAGGTTTGTAGGGGCATAAAATTCATATTTTGCTGCACTTTTTAGGGTCTGTTTGCTAGGTTGAAGTTTGTCTTCAGCAAGGCATAATTTGCCAGATTTGTTTTGTAATCTTAGGAGTTAATTTATCTAGTGTTGAAATTAGAAAAATCAACAAGTAGTCCAACATGGGTAGTCCAAAGATACAAGTTGACATAATTATACCATACATAAGAAGCATGACATGTTTGAGACTAAAAAGACAACTAAACAATGTAAGGGCCCAAGTAGGGGGATCTAAGCTCTGCTCCGATAGATATAAAAGCACCAAGAGGTGGATAGAAAAGAATAGTTGAAGATGAGAGATGAAAATGAGACACTCTGAATCAAAATTAAAAAGACAAAACCAAATATTTAAGGACCTCAGTCAAGAAGTCCAACACCTAAGGTGGGAACTAGACAAACTAGATGATCACCTAGGATTAAGCTCAAATGTCGGATTTATGTAGTAGCTATAGAATCCCCGTGGATAAACACTCTAATTATTTCAATGGAATCTTCTTCGATGAGGCTAGTGATGATGACAATAACAGTCAGTATTATGCCACTTCACCACCTTGGGACCTGCTAGATGAAACATGGTAACTGGACTGGCCAAGACAAGATCTTAACATTTTTTTCTTTAAGATGGTAGTGATACTTTGACCTTTTCTTACATGGATATATGAGTAAATGGGTAAATCACATTTACAGCCCTGTTTTTTATATAATCGGCCTACAGGAGTAGATGGGGGGCCTATAATTTTGTAGACATCAGATATGTTAAATTAATTTGTTTGTTCTTGTCAGAAAAAATAAAAAATTTATAAACCTTCAGAGTAATAAAGGGAGTATCGTCTTCTTTGTTTGTTCTTGTCAGAAAAAGCAAACAATTTACGAACCTTCAAAGTAATAAAGGGAGCATTAGAGGAAATCTGGGGTCTAAAATTGTCCTTATAAGAAAACGTGTCAACAATAAATTCTTGTTAGTTGGAATTCAAGAACCAATAGAATTTCAATAAAATGAGTCGACCATAATGGTTAAATTGACATATTTGTCATGAAAAAACTACTTTTTTATTTGTATTTTTGAGATATCTCCCTGTGTTTTTACTCAAGTTTTGAACGACAGAGCTCGTTGGATGCGAAATTAAATTTCGCATCCAACGACTACCCACACTACATAACATCATCATCACGGTTTTCAGGTATTCCTTGTTTTTGGGGTAGCGGGGTCTGTCAAAAGTATGCAGTGTGGGGACTCATTGGATGTGGAATTAAATTCCGCATCCAATGAGCTCTCCCACTCAAAATTTGAGGAAAACATAGGGATATATCTCGAAAATACGAACAAAAAAGTAGTTTTTTTTCTTTCTTCCTCCAAAATTAATAAATATTATTTTATTATTTTAACTATTATTTTATTATTTTCCTTAGGAGGCCCATTTTAGACCTCAAATTTCCTCTAATGTATCATCTTCTCACATGGATATATGAGCAAAGGTGTAAAGTATCTTTACAGCCCTGTTTTCGTATACAATCAGCCTACATGTATAGAAGGAACATTGTGACTTTTAGGGGCAGTAGATAAGTAATTTTTTGTTTTTGATGAAAATAAAATGAGCAGTTTACAAACCTTCAACATAATGAAGGGAGCAGGTGTGCATGCACTTCTAAGAAGTCTTATGATCAAAGTCGTTACCTAATGGGAAAACAATTTAGATAACACGATAAAATGACCCTAATGTTGAAGAACTATGGTAAACAGTGTCAGTATAGCTGCATTTCAAAACCCTCCTATAAAGTCTACAGTCTAGGTGCTTAAAATAATGTCACTTTTTGTCTTCCTATGCGCATTTATAGGTTCTTATATTGGTTGAAATTCTTGGAATTTTTTCATGTCATTTATATGTTAATGTGACACACTTTTTCCTTTTGAGCTGAGATGCTTTTCTTGATCTCATGTTTCAGTTGAATGACTTCTAGTGTGATTTCAGGTTTTGAGCTATAATACTAGTTCGAGAGCTCTAATGAGTCTAGGGTCTGGATTTGTCTTTCATTTCTTGCTGTATTCACTTCATGCATCTTGTACATAACCCATAGTTTGTACCAAACATTGCGGCTAGGTTCCAGTAGTGATCAATTCCAGATATGGAATCAAAAAAATAGAGCTCTGATATATTTTCATACTCCTTTCACAAATTCATAACATTCACTGAAAAACATTAACCAACAATGCAATAATGAAATATAACATGTTCAAGCTAAGCCAATACACTTCACCTCTTTTCTTCTTCTTTTTCAGACAGTATCAATTATGCACCATTTTGGAACTAGAAAATTCTGGTTTATGAGTCCCAAAGAAAATCAACAGAAAACAAGTATGACAAATTCTATTTCAGTATTCAAAATACATGGGCATTTCTTAATAAAAATACTTGTTCCAGAGCATGTGTTATGGCAATGTCCATTTTAGTGGGAGAATCCAAAAATACGTGTCCAGGGATAGGAGGCGCAGTCATGAGGGGTCCAGAAACAGGAGGAGCAGTAGAGCCCATAATACCAATATAAGGCCTCGTATTAGGCAAAGAAATAAGCATTACATGAGGTATAATGACTATTTGGGGCCTTATGATAGGCACCGACATAGCACTTGCAGTGGTTATTACAACACTCTGAGACAGTCTCTGTGACGGATTCATAAATGCAAGCCAAGCCTTGGTCTACTTGAGAAATTGAGGCCAATAAACCCAAACTGATGGGCACTGAAGTTTCCAAATGTAACTATAAATGAAATCCCAAACTGATGGGAATTGAAGTTTCCAAATGTAACTGTAAATGTAACTGCATTCGACCTCATCCCCATCATCAATGCTTTCCAATGCATCTGGAGAGCCTCTTCATCATTCCCATTCAGATAATGTCCTGCAATCATATCGCTCCACAAAACCACATTCCATACAGGTATATTGTCAAACACTTTACTTGCATCCTCAACAACCCTGCATTTGGCAGATCAAGTTTTAGGTCTATAAGAAGTAGCAACAGATCCCATTAACCATGAATATTATCCTATTGCAAGGGCAAAGTTCACTTCACCACTGGGTGAAGTTCCATATAAAGGCTCAGACCTAGAAAAGCGCCAAGAGTCGGGGCATATTTAGATCATGTGTAAGTTCCTGTTGTTTACCAAGTGGACCCAATTATGAATGAACCAATAATTAGGAGTAGAGACAATTAATCGAATATTACCCCTTTGAATAGAATACCCAGTATTATTGCTATTTGGAGATCAAGCAGTTCCACCGTCAGTAACAAGGGCATAAGCACCTGTAGCTAAAGCAAAGGCACTACTAGTGGTTTCAAGCATGTTTCCTTAAGCGGATCAAGTTATAGGGCCATAACCTGTTTCATGACCTGTTGAAGAGCCCCCAGTTGCATATCGATATGAAGCTCTATTTCCAAATGTGGTTCGAGTGGATCTAATTGAAGCGCCCCTTATAGTTTTAGTTTCCACTCAACAAGGGCACTGCCCACAAATATTTTTGGATCAAATCCTGCCTTGAGAAGACCAGCACAGAACTGTATTCCCTCTTCCAATGCCACAATAATAGAAACTACCTTGACCACACTTGTGAATGTGAGTTCGTTCAACTACATTCCTACTCTTTGCATCCGTACAAAAAGATTCAAGACTTTCTCTGTAGGCGCACTCTGTACTAGTTATATGGCACCAACAGGATGCTATCTGGTTAATTTGAGAAGGAAATATCCATGAATTTTGGATAGCCCTCCATGAATGAACTCAAACATAGGTCGGTCGGTAGTTTAGGTTCTAGTTGGAGGTGTTTACATGTTGCATTATGATTGTATACCATAAAACATATGTTTATTGTATACCATATGGCTATGTTTATTTTGTTTATTTTTTTATATTGGTATGTGTGATATTATATTTTATATGTGTATGTGTATTTATATTATATATTTTGTTTGTTTTTATATTGTTTTGTGTTATATTATATTTTTTGTAATTATATAGTATGTAATAAAGGTGTTGTTTCCCCTAGTATTTTTGGCTTTGTCTCCTTTTTTAAAATATTTCTATGTTTTGGCAGAAGCAGCTAGTTGGGCCTATGTAGGTGAGGGACAAGGACAAGGCACAAGAATAGGAACTATTGTTTGAGCTAAGGTTAATACCAAATGAGGAGTTTCCACACCTTGCATAGGAGGAATAGGAGGATCCAAGTAATGTATAGTGATCGCCAAGGTGATATTAGGTCAAATCAATGTGGTCATCATGAGCATACTCAACATTATTGATTGACCTTTTATTATATTGAGAATTAGCTAGGTGACTTCCTCTTTGTTGATACCATATAACTATTACAACATCATTCATAGTGTGTAATAACTTTAGTTCTTCACTACCGATTCATTGGTATGAAATAGAAAAATGAAATGGAAATGGAATCATATAAAATAATAATGACATTATAATAGAAGATGGATTTCAAAATTAGTTAGATATATTCAATTCTAAAATCAAGTAGGTTGGGGGACACCCCCAATAAATGAAATTTATTATGATTGGAAGGAATAAATGGTTATAAACTTGATTAACTGGGAACCTAACCCGTAGGATGTCACAATCAATTTGTGAATGAGTGATCACCTCAAATATAACATTATATATTGAGCCCTGTCATCCCACAAAACTCACAATCATGTATGTCGCATTTGATTTTTTCTAAGGTTGACGTTTTTTTGATGGAAGTATATGGGAGTATATGTCAATGTTGGTTCATATGAAGCAATTTCAGTGCGGGTAAATTTTTGGAAATGAGTGCTGGTGCAGTGTTTGAATGTCTTAACAATAATTTGAAATCATTAAATAATGAAAAAGTTAATAAAGTTAGAAACCTATTTTTTTGCATTAATGAATTATGTCACAATAATATACATACATATAAAGAGAGAGAGGGAGGGAGTGAGATTGTAGAAACATTTTTTTTTGTATGTTTGCAAATTCATCATCTATGAATATCTGTAACATGATGTAGTGGTTTATCAAACAAAGCTAAAAGATGTTGATTTTTCTATGGTTTATGCATTTGAAACCACTATCTTGGTTCCTCCAAACCTAAGTTTTAAGAAGGCTCACAATATAAGATATGACACATAATACATGACACGTTGTGGGATCATTGTTAGTAAATGTGAGTGTGTTCTTTTGAAATTCAAAGTTAATAAATGTGATAAGTTCTTACTTACACTTTCAATTTCACTTCACAAAAATGCATGTATGATTTCGTGCACTTTCTAGTGGTACAAAGCATGACACATTATTGATGGCATTAATTGGGGAAAAAACAAGATCCTTCCCTCTAGTGTTGGAATTGTTTTTATCAAAGACACATTAGGCCAACTACACATGCCCATAGAAACTAATAATTTTCTTACTATAATGTAAAATATGCTAAGGGCATACTACACTTAATTGGCCACTCATAGCTTACTTTCCTACTGATAAATAATGATACCAAGGACAAGGAAAGGATTAACTTCTTAATGTGGTTTCAATTGATTAAGGTTGTCTCTCCATTAGGAGGGGATTGACAATGCAATTGGATCAACATCAATAGGGTTGAGTCTAATACCTCAGTTTGCATGAGTACCCAATAAATTGTTAAACACATTGAATTCCAAAAGAAAAAGTAGTAATTCCCATTCCCTTTATGATCGACTTGGAATGGAATAGTAGTCCACGAGTAATATAGGCTAGAGAAACCTGCATTCTAGTGAAGAAGGTGCGATTGAAAAAGATCAAGTATATCGCTATATTGTTTCTTTCGTATTTTGATTTTAATAACATGGAGATCCCTTTTCTCCCCCCACCCCAAAATTAAGTTTTGATTTGTGTATTTATGAATTATATATTTGGAGGTGGAATTATTTGCTTGAAAACAATTAATTTCAATTAGTTAAAATTTCAAATTGCATTAATTATCATTTATTAATGGTATGAAAGTTTTGAGGAAGTTTTATTTGTTGCTTGTGTACATATTTGTAATAGATGGGACATATGAAGGAAATGCTTCCATTGGATCACATGTTACAATAAATAGGCTAGCCAATTGGACTAAGGTATTCCTCTCTTCTCTATATATGTTATCTTTAAGTACTTAATTGGAATTAGAACTTAGAGTTGTTGTTATCTCACTTTCTCTTCCAATAACCTGACCCTAGTTATTGGGAAGTATTTCCAAAAACAAAGATAGTGATTCCATTAGGCATCGGAATTAGAATATCGTGTTTCAAAAAACAGGTAAAGTCATAGAAAACACGGGATCATGATCCCTTAATGGTGTTATATAAGTCCATTGTTACAAAAAGGATATACATATAAGATATGCCTCAGGCACAAGCAAGGAATGAAACTCTTGATAATAAAAAAATATTTTGCCTTGACATTCGTCGCTCTAGTGATTAATGTAATATACGTCGGTGTAGCGATGGATGATTGTCTCTATAGCAACGTTAGGGACTATGTGTCACTATAGCGACGATCATCGGGAACATTTTCATTTTTTTCCAAAATTTTAAACTGTTTTTCCACGAAAATTTTGATTTTAACTTAGTCATGAAAAACTATCGTGGGAATTTTGAGCCATATGTAGTAGTGCTTCAAGTTAGATGCCATAGGTGTGGCCATCACCTTGCATTCCAACATTCCGAATCTCTTCAAAATATCCATTGCATACTTCCCTTGCCCAAGGAAGATTCCATTTACACTCTTCCACACCTCCATGCCTAAGAAGTAGTGCATCATACCTAGGTATTTCATCTCTAACTCTGTAGCAAGTCTCCTCCTTGCATCTGTAATGAGTTCCTCATTACCTGTCAGAAAGAAGTCATTGACATATAACAGGAGTAACATAGGTCTTCCGTCTTCCACCTTGAAGCAAAGGTTGGAATCTGCTTTACTCTCAGTAAAGACCAAGCTCATCAAGAAGTTGTCCATCCTGTCATACCATGTCCTCGGTGCTTGTTTCAATCCATACAAGGCCTTCTTCAATTTGCACAGATGGGTCTTCCTTTCATGTGTCTCAAATCCCAATGGATGTTCCACATACACTTCCTCCTCAACTACGCCATTCAAGAAAATTGTCTTGACATCCATCTGGTGTATTTTCCATTTCATAACTGTTGCCAAAGTAAGTATGGTCCTAATGGAAGTGTATCTCACCACGGGTGCAAATGTATCTTCGTAGTCTATGCCTTCTTTCTGTGAGAAGTCATGTGCCACGAACCTTTCCTTGTACTTCTAAATGCTGAAATCTGTAGCATGCTTGATCTTTTAAATCCACTTTGAAGTCTTAACAGACTTCTTCTTCGGTCTCAGAACTATCTCCTAGACATCATTCTTCATGATCGACTGATATTCCTCGATCATAGCATCCTTCCATTCTTTATTTTCTGCATACTCTTCATAGGTGGCAATTTATCTATCAATGATGTCACACAGCATAGCCACATAGCTATTGTAGGGATTTTCCATATTTATCTCTCTATGCATTCCCTCTGGATCGCCATACCTTTCAGCTTCTTGTATGAGCTCACATTCCCATGCTAGTTTACTATTGTGGGAGTCCTTCTCAAATAATGTCTCTACCGGCTCTTGTGGTTCTGTCATGTCAGTGATATTCATGGTTTTATAGAATTGCTTCTTCGATTTCCATATCTCGGACTCTCATCTCTTCAGGTTCCTCGACTTCCTGGATATGAGTCCTCCTGTATCTAAAGTATGTCGAGTCTTCATCAAAGTTTACATCTCTATTGATGTCAATCTTCTTAAATCCTGGGAAGTATATTCGGTAGACATTTGATGTATCAATGTATCCTATGAATATGCCCTTCCTCCCAGAAGGATCAAACTTGGTCCTTTTCTCCTTTGGGATATGTATGTACATCGGGCAACCAAATATTCTTAGATGGCTGAATTCTAGTTTCTCTCTTGAGAAATCCTCTTTAGGAGTCTTTTTGTCAAGTACTCAATGAGGAGTACGATTCTGTACATATACAATTGTTCTTGTTGCCTCCAACCAAAGGTGCATAGGAAGATCCTGGTCGTGCAACATAGCTTTTGTTTCCTCCATGATGGTTTAGTTATTTCATTCAGCACCCCCATTCTGCTGAGGATTGTATGGAGTGCTCAAATCCCTCTTAATCGCAGACTCTCTATAGAGTTCCTTGAATTATTCCGAAGTGAACTCTTCACCATTATCTGACTGTAGAGTCTTCATCTTCATATCAGTATGGCTCTCGACCAAGGCTTTATATTCCTTGAACTTGCTGAAAAAATTCACTTTTCCCTTTCAAGGAATATATCCAATTCTTACGTGAGAAATAATCTATAAAGGAAACATAGTACACATACCCTCTTAATGAGGTAGAAGACATGGGTCCACATACATCCTAGTGTACTATCTCTAGTATTCCTTTAGCCTTGCTCTCACTGCTGGGAAATTCCTTCTTTGCATTCTTTCCTTGTGTACATCCTTTGCAAATGCCTTCATGCTTTTCCTGGATCTATGGCAATCCTGGGACTGCTATTCTTTCCATTGGTAGTGCACATGTGGAAGGATTTTGCACCATGGTTCACTTGGTTCAATTGACTCATGAACCAGTGCTTGTTTAGGTTGCCCCTTTAGCTTGTACAAGCCTCTGTCTTCTTCTCCAATCATTGTTACATCCTCTATTGTCTTTCCTCTGGGCCACATCAAAAATTTTCCATCAACAAAAGCAACCCTAATTACCTTTGCATCTAGTGCAGAGATGGAGAGAATATTCTTCTTCAATCTTGTAACATATAGCACATCTTGCATCTTTAAAGATTTCCCGGAGTCAAGCTTGTATGAAGCTTCTCCACTCCCTTTTATGGGGTATTGGTAATCATCCCCAAGTTTCACCTTGTGAGTTGACTCGTGTTCATACATATTGACAAATGATCCCTTCTATCCTGTCATGTGTTTAGAAGCTCCACTATCCATAAGCAAATCATTGCTTCCATGTGAGATAGTGCCAGTAAGTGTTGAGATTAACTCATACTCTTCATCTTAATCAGCCTTCTCCCGTCTGAATATTTTTTTTGTTAGTTCATCATCTTTGACAACATGAGCATGGTGTCTCCTTTTCCTGATGGGACAATATCTTTCAAAGTGTTCATCACAAGTGTACCATCAAACATTTGAAGTGTCTCTCTTGGTCTTCTTCGGTTTCTTGTCGTTCTTCTTGTTGCGATGAAAGGTTTCCTTCTTGTTGAATTTCTTCCTGGTGTGAACTGTGAGAGCTTGATCTTTAGTTTCTCCCATCTTCTCTTCTCTTGTCACAAGTCGAGCTTCTTCTTGTACACATTCTTCTCAGAGTCTACTGAAAGAGATCATCCTCCTTCTTACACAAATCCCTTGAGTCCCATGATCTAGGGAGACCATTCAAGGTAGTCATTACAATTTCTCCTTCTTCAACATTTTCTTCAACCGCTTCAAGTTGTTCTTTGATTTGAGAAACCCTTGTGAAGTAAGATTGTATGGTCTCGGAGTTCTGTATCTTCACATTCTTCAGCTGGTTCCTCAAAGTCATCTTTCAGTTGATGTTATTTCCTTCGAACGTCTTTGTCAAAGCATCATATACTTCCTTTGATGTATTGATTGCAGAAACATGGGGGATGAGGTGATCCTTAATAGAATCTGCATTATTCTCTTATCCTTAGCCATGCTTCTCTTATGAGCATCCTTAGCCTCATCTCCCTCTAGTTCTGGAACTTCTCCAGTGATGAACCAATCCGAGTCATTTTCTTCAAGGATCATATAGATTCTGTACTTCCATGCTCAGAAGTTCTCAACCCCTCCAAGCTTGTCCTCAAGATGAGTATGGTGAGTCATCTTTTCAAATGAGAACCTCAAATGGAAATAACAAATATTTAGATCTTACCAATTTGAGGTGTCCGACCTAGTTCTAGAGCAAGTTGACGTAGGGTTTGTTAGAGAAACCCTACTTTTATAAACTTGGAGTTTGAGAATTTTGTTTAGACATAAAGATGCGCATCCTTAAGGCGAGTTGCTCAGCTAGGTCATTTTCTGAAAGCTGAGGTGGGAAGCCTCTGAAACTTGATGCCCTAGTTCCTCACAGCACTAGTGACAAGGTCAAAAATGAAATTTCTTCAATCTTGAAACTGCTTCCACCAAAAGATGCACCCTACTGAGGTGAGTTATCCTAGCCCTCTTTTCTTAATGATCTGTGGAGAGAACACCTTGAACTAGGAAGCCCTAGTTTCCACAACTGCACAGTTCCTTCTTTTAGAGAGGCTTTGATACCATGTTAGTTTTTCTTTATATCTGATTAGATTGTCTATGATCTTTATATGAAAGAATAAAAAGTACAAAAAAATGCATAAGATTACACAAGACCCAAATATTTTCACCAAGGAACCCATAAAGGAGAAAACCCCGCAAACTTCCTCAAAATAGTAAGATGATCAAAAGCAGTAATAAGAAGTATTCAACAGCTATCTATCTCTCCTCCTCCTCCTCTCTATATCATGCAAACTTGAAAGTGTGAGGTGTGTATAAATGAGGGAGAGCGCCTCACTATTTATACCCTTTCAAGTCACTGACCAAACATAAGATTGGGGCCCACATGTCTTCCCTAATAGGGATGACTTCTCTCATAGAGACTCCAAATACACATTACATGATGTTACACTGGGGACTATTGCCCCAACTTACAACGAACGTTGTAACTCAAGGTCTAGACACAATTAATACATCTTGCAAGGGGGTAAGCACATCCAAAATGGGGTACAACAACATACAATGATAATATACATCAGAGTATCTTCCGAAGTTACAAATACATCAACAAACTCAACCTTATATTGAAGTCAAGATTGCTTAAAAGTAAACCATGGATTGAATTCAACTGCGGATTGAAGTCACCTTGGATTGAATTAAACCATGGATTGAAGTCACCCTCATCAGAGGAAATTTCAACTCAAAATGGGCCTCCTAATGAAAATAATAAAATAATAGTTAAAATTATAAAATAATATTTATTAATTTTGGAGGAAGAAAAGAAAAAAAACTATTTTTTTTCGTATTTTCAACATATCTCCCTGTGTTTTTACTCAAATTTTGATCGGGAGAGCTCGTTGGATGCGGAATTATATTCCGCATCCAACGAGTATGCACATTGCATACTTTTGACGGACCCTTCTACCCCAAAAACAAGAAATACCTGAAAAAATGTGATGATGACATCATCATCACATTTTTTCAGGTATTTCTTGTTTTTGGGGTAGAGGGGTCCATCAAAAGTATGAAATGTAGGTATTAGTTGGATGTGGAATTTAATTCTATATCCAGGAAGCTCTCCCGCTCAAAATTTGAGTAAAACCACAAAGAGATATGTCGAAAATACGAACAAAAAAAATAGTTTTTTATGTGATACCTATCCCCAAATTTATATTAAAAAATCGTTTAAGTCCTATACGGTATTTCAAATTTAAAGCAATTTCATTGGCTAACACATGATGACATGGAATTTGAATTAGGGTTGAAAGGCCCATTTTGAGTTGAAATTTCATCTAATATGGATTGAAGTCAACCTTGCTTAAAATTCAAAAATTGGTTGAAGTCAACAATGAATTGAAGTAATTAATGTAATTGTTATTAATGGATTGAAGTCAAACATTGTATTGAATTCAACCATAGATTGAAGTCAATGTTTGATTAAATTCAACCTTAGATAAAAGTGAACCTTTGATTAAATCCAACCTTGGAAGCAACCTTGGGTTGAAGTCAACCTTGGATTCAAGGCAACCTTCGATTAGTCAACCTTGTATTGAAGTTAAATATGGATTGAAGTCAACCTTTTCTTGAATCCAACCTTGGAGCAACCTTGGGTTCAAGTAAATAATGGATTGAAGTCAACCTTTAATTATAGTCAACCTTGAAGTCATCCTTGTATTGAAATCAAATATGGATTGAAGTCAACCTTAGATTGAAGTAAACTTTAGATTGAAGTTAACCATTGATTGAAGTCTACCTTGGATTGACGTAAACTTTAGAATGAAGTTAACCATTGATTAAATTCTATCATGGTTTGAATTCAACCTTAGATTGAGGTGAACCTTGAAGTAAACCTTGGGTTGAAGCCAACCATAGACCATTATTATCTATGGATTGAAGTCAACAATGGTTTAAAGTTGTTCTTGCTTTAAATTCAACTATGATTTGAATTCAACTATGGATTGAAGTCAACCATCATTCAAATTCAACCTTTTTTAAAAATCAGCGATGGATTGAATTCAACCTTGCTTAAAAGTCAACTATGGATCGAAGTCAAGCATGGTTCAAAGTCACTTAACCACTTTTTAAAATGTGGATGTGGTTTCTTAATATGGTCAAACAATGGTTGTCTATGTTCTCCTGGTTATGTCAACCATGGTCAACATCATCCATGCTCTCTTGGTTATCTCAACCATGATGCATTAAATTACATCGTGCCTAAACATTGGCCAACCATGGTTCAAAGTCTACCTTGGTTTAATGTTAACTATGAATTAAAGTCAACCATGTTGAAAGATGGTATATATAATTGAATTTAAATTATTATCATTTATTTATATTAATTATTTTCTATATTTTCATTTGTAATTTTTATTTTTATTTTTATTTTATATAATAATAATAATACACCATCCCTTCCCGGCACATAGGTCGTCAACTAGAAATCCATATTAATTATAGTAAAATGGCTTATATACATCGACTGATGTATATCAACCACTTTTAAATGTGTGTCCATGGTTGATATACGTCAATCGGTGTATATAAGTCATATTATTAATAATTAATATTGCTTGCTAGTTTTATATTTTTATATATTTTTCATGTTATTTCTCTTGTTTTATCTTATTATTATTGTTGTTTTATCTTTTTCTTTTCTTATTTCGTTGTTTGAGTTAATAAGGAATAACAATATTAGAATATTGAAAGCAAATAAGGGTAATGCAACGATGATATTAGACAAGGAAGTTTACCACAAAAATTGATAGAACACCTAGGATGTGGTAGCTATAGGAGCATTTGAAAAAGATCTCGGTGATAAAATTATGAAATAGGTATCAACGGTTATAAAATATTTGTCGTTAGACAACTCCATCAAAAGGAAAGTGACTTCAAAAATGCAATCATGCTACACATAAATGGTGCTCCAAAAATTCACAAGGATGGGATTCCTATGAGAACCATAATGAATATGAGAGGTTCACTACTTACTTCCTTGCAAAATTATTGGCTAAGATGCTTCTCCCCTAGTAGGAAACACTTCATATTTCATAAAAAAAAAGCTCTTCTTCATTTGTTGAATGGGTTAAAAACTAGGAAGTGAAGGAGGATGGCTAGCTAGTTAGTTTTGACATTGTGTCTCTATACACTAATATCCCAATAGATGAAGCCATCAAGGTAATCAAGAATAAGATATATACCCAAACTACTAACTAGGTAAAAATATGTCTCAAGTCGACATATTTTTCTGATAAAGGAAGAAACTATGAAAAAATCATGGCAATGCTATAAGATCCCCATTGTCTTTGGTAGTAGCTAATATCTATATGGAGCAATTTGAAATGAGGGCTATAAACTCTTCCCTATTCACACCAGGGTTTTGGAAAAGGCACACCAATGAAATAGTTGCAAATAAGAGACATGGAACAAAAGGCTCAAGGAATTTTTAACACCTCTAAATTATCTTTCACGTCACATAAAGTTCACCATGGAGATGGAAGAGCATGGTAGCCTACCTTTCTTAAGGTGTTACTCACCAAGAAAGGGATTAATAGCATAGGGTATTGGGTGTACAAGAAGAAGACCTTCAGGATAGATACCTCCATGCATAATCTCACCACCACCTAGGTTATAAGGATGGTTTTATCCATACACTCCTAGTCAAAGTAGCAAGAATCTCATATACTGATCAACTGGAGACATAATTGGATCACCTAAAAAGGGTCTTTAGTGTTGAAATATTGTAACTTCGAAGAATATTCTATATGTATATTTTGTGGTCCCCGATGGTCCTACCAGGAGAACCACTTGTATTATCTTGTACCCCAATGCTTCTAATCGGAAGAACTAATAAGAGCCATGAGGTTGTCCCCTCTATTTGTAAAGGTGGGTCATTAGCACCCCAGTGTGGTTACTTGAGCCTACATGATTAACTCGAGCCTACATGTTGGATGAGTTAATTCAAGTGAACAGATGAATATAAATAGAGGTGTGGTGCTCCTCATTTGAGACACACACACTCTCACTTGTGTAGCGCATTAGTGGAGAAGAGAAGTAGCTGGAGAAGGAGGAGGATCAGGCTTTGATCTCCTTGCTAGTTTTATCTTTTATCTTTTATCTTTTTGGGGCATCTATATTGAGGAATATTTTGATGGGTTTTTCCCTTTAGGGTTTTCCCAGGATAAATCTTTGTGTTCCTTTTGTATGGTTTTGCTTGTCTATCTTTCAGTGATCATGTTTATATGCTTTTGTTATGGAAATGAAATGAAGTAATGATGTCTTAGCTAAGCATATGAAAAGTTAACATGGTATCAGAGCCACCCTGAAAAGAAGACATTGTGCAGCTACAGAATCTAGGGATTCTTACTTTTTGGTTCTCTATCTACAATCGATCAGCAAAAGAAGGCCAGACTGACTCTCCATTGAAGGGCACATCTTTCTGTCAAAGCAGAATTCGATTCCGAGCATTTTCAGTTTTGGTGCGGAAAATTAGGGCTTTCCATAGAAGAGGAATTTTTGAGTGAGCCCGGCATAGGATTTTTCTCCTCATCAAAATCGAATTTTAGATACCTGGATCAAGAAATTTGGTTGGGTGAAACTCTAGGATAGTCAAACCCTAGTTTGACCCTGAGCTAGAAAAACCCTAAATACTAAAACTGATAAGTTTTGGTACTTTCGTTATATTCAGATATTGGCAAAGGATCAGGAGCTAAAAATTGCAAAGGCTGAATATGCAATCCTGATGTACACTTTTTCCAACATTCAGCCTCAGATTCACTATATTCTAGGAGATATGATCCCTCCAAGTTAGGGTTCCAGCCTCTTCCAGAATTCATCCATAAACAGGACATCTAGGGACAATTGCTATAGCTTGGGCTACAGAAGTCCAAATGGAATTCTTGAAGATGTTCCAAAATTATCACAGACTTTAATTTTTTTGGTACGAATTTCAGAACCTGAAGATAAACCAGTGACACGTGGCATGTCGTACAACTTCACTATTCTGAACAGTCCTGTAACAGGTCACCTTGGGAAAATGATCATAAATCCCAATTGGTGAAACCAATTATGATGAAACCTATGGTTTTGGATCAGGTACATGCTAGGTTACTGCAGTACGAAATTGCAAACATAGAGGAGTAATAACTTCGGAGATATCACAGAAACAGTAACAGGAATTTCTGCAGAAGAAATTGGAAAACTAGGGCTTCCTATTCTGGGAGCTTCCCTCCACTGTTTTTAGAAAAGGAGTACATTGGACAGCTCCATTTGAAGAGATCTATCTTTCTATCCAATCAGATCTAAAATATTCCAAGTTTTGAAAATAAGGGTTTCTCTGACAAACCCTAGATCAGCCAACTCCGGAAGCAGGACGGACACCTCAAATCGGTAAGATCTAATCTTTTGCTATTTGAATTTGAGGTTCTCATTTCAAATAACATCAGCTTGTTGATGAGCTTGGTGAAGTTGATAACTTCCAAGCATGGAAGTATTTGATCTCTCTGAAGAAAATAAATTAGACACCTACATGAGTAGAGAGGTTCCAGTTCTAGAGGGAGATGAGGCTCAAAGCCTTACACAAGAAGAACTTGATCAAGGCCAAGAAGATCATTGTTGATTCAATCACGAATCAACTTGTACCACAAGTGTATTCCCTAATGACACCGAAGATGTTTTATTCCTTGATCAAATTATTTGAAGATAAGAACTTAAATCAGAAGATGGCTTTGAGAAAATAGTTGAAGAATGTGAAGATACAGAATGCAGAACAACTTGAAGCGATAGAAGAAGAAGTGGAGAATGTAGAAGTGGTGATAGCCACCTTGAATGGACTCCCAGGATCATGGGATTCATTCATGCAAATAATGTATGGCAGAAGGAAGTAATTACTTTCAGCTCAACTCATAAGAAGAGAAGAAGAAGATGGGAGCAATTGAAGATCAAGCTCTCACCATTCAAAGAAGATCCCTCAAGCAATGAGGAATATGAAGAACTCAATTCTTGAAGAACCTCTTATTCATCTTATCATTTGGATAAGAAATGACGATTTCATGAATGAAGAAGATGATAAAGCAGAATTATCAAGATGGAGTCTACCCACGAAACAAATAAAAGATAAGTATACAATTGTCACTTCATGATATTGTTTTACATTTGATTATATTCAATTGATGTGTTATGCATGACAGATTGTTTGCATTAATGGTTGTATACTACTAATATGCATGTGATGGGTAAGTCGCTCATGGTGCTATACAACTCTCCATTGCTACTTATCAAACCTATTTGCTGACATATTGGATTATTGCACAATCTCAATGATGTCATGGCAGAGATGGAAGGCATCTAGA